>BJKM01001418.1:13593-23593 GCA_015082035.1 Chaenogobius annularis | reverse complement strand
ACATGCCATTTACTGTGTGTCTGTGTGTGTGTCTGTGTGTGTGTGTGTGTGTGTGTGTGTGTGTGTGTGGTGTCTGTGTGTGTTCATAGGGTGTGTGTATCTGCTTGTGTATTTGTCTGTTGTCTGAACCTGGATGATGATGTGTCTGTGTGTTATCATGTAAATATCTCTCATTTCTATGGAAAATGTTTTGCTTGTTTTTTTCTTCCCTGTTGTAGGCTGGAGCAGTTGTCCATGACGACAGATAAAGAAGAGCCTTTTTAGCTCATTCTGGCATATTTACAGAAATATGTATTCATATGCACTGTCTCCTGAAAATGTATAAAAACTATTTTTAATTTATTTGTATTTGTTACTTTGCACACGGAGTAAACCTGAGAGAGCGAGGGGGCTTTGGGCGCGGAGCGAGGGGGCTTTGGGCACGGATCGAAGGGGGCTTTGGGCACGGATCGAAGGGGACTTTTGGGCACGGAGCGAAGGGTCTTTGGGCACGGAGCGAGGGGGCTTTGGGCGCGGAGCGAGGGGGCTTTGGGCGCGGAGCGAAGGGTCTTGGGCTCGGAGCGAGGGGGCTTTGGGCGCGGAGCGAGGGGGCTTTGGGCGCGCGAGCGAGGGGGCTTTGGGCACGGAGCGAAGGGTCTTTGGGCACGGAGCGAGGGGGCTTTGGGCGGAGCGAGGGGGCTTTGGGCACGGAGCGAGGGGGCTTGGGCACTGGAGGAGGGGGCTTTGGCACGGAGCGAAGGGTCTTTGGCACGGAGCGAGGGGGCTTTGGGCGCGGAGCGAGGGGGCTTTGGGCACGGAGCGAAGGGGTCTTTGGGCACGGAGCGAGGGGGCTTTGGCCGGAGCAGAGGGGGCTTTGGGCGCGGAGCGAGGGGGCTTTGGGCCGGAGCGAAGGGTCTTTGGGCACGGAGCGAGGGGGCTTTGGGCGCGGAGCGGAGGGGCTTTGAGCACGGAGCGAGGGGGCTTTGGGCGCGGAGCGAGGGGGCTTTGAGCACGGGAGCGAGGGGGCTTTGGGCGCGGAGCGAGGGGGGCTTTGAGCACAGGAGCGAGGGGCTTTGGCGCGGAGCGAGGGGGTTTTGGGCGCGGAGCGAGGGGCTTTGGGCACGGAGCGAGGGGTCTTTGGGTGGAGCGAGGGGGCTTTGGGCACGGAGCGAGGGGCTTTTGGGCACGGAGCGAGGGGGCTTTGGGCACGGAGCGAGGGGGCTTTGGGGCACGGAGCGAGAGGGCTTTGGGCACGGGCGAAGGGGACTTTTGGGCACGGTGCCGGGGGGACTTTGGGGCAGGGGGCTTTGGGGCAGCGGGGGAACTTTGGGCACGGAGCGAAGGGGGCTTTTGGGCACGGTGCGGGGGGACTTTGGGCACGGAGCGAAGGGGGCTTTGGGCACGGATCGAAGGGATTTGGGCACGGAGGGGGGGAACTTTGGGCACGGAGCGGGGGACTTTGGGCAGGAGCGGGGGACTTTGGGCACGGTGCGGGGGACTGGGCACGGTGGGCTTTGGGACGAGAGGGGGTGGCAGCGAGGGCGGGGGGACTTTGGGCACGGGTGCGAAGGGACTTTGGGGCACGGAGCGGGATGCGTGCGGGGGGACTTTTGGGCAGGTGCGGGGGACTTTGGGAGGAGCGAAGGGGATTTGCGCACAGTGCGGGGGGATTTGGGCACGGAGCGGGGGGACTTTGGGCACGGTGCGAGGGGACTTGGGCATGGGCGAAGGGACTTTGGGCACAGGAGCGAAGGGACTATTGGGCACGGAGCGAAGGGGGCTTTGGGCAGCGGAGCGGGGGGGACTTTGCGCACGGGAGCGAGGGGACTTTGGCACGGAGCGGGGGGACTTTGCGCACGGAGCGAGGGGACTTTGCGCACGGAGCGAGGGGACTTTTGGGCACGGAGCGAGGGGACTTTGCGCACGGAGCGAGGGGCCTTTGGGCACGGGTGCGGGGGGACTTTGGGCACGGTGCGGGGGGACTCAGGGCTCGGAGCGAGGGGGCTTTGGGCACGGAGCGAGGGGCCTTTGGGCACGGGTGGCGGGGGGGACTTTGCATTAAACTTGATCACAAATATGACGTTAAATAGAAACAAAGGCCAGTTTGAGGAGTAAGAGGGGATGAAGGTCCCTGAAGACCCCTCAGAACACGCGGGTTACAGATCCATGTTTTGCACTGTGCGTTTCTCCGTGTAAACGAGCTCTTTTGTTTCGGTGTTTTTTGGTGTTCGCAGTTGGAGGAGGCGTCGCAGAAATGCAGCGTCTCGGAGAAACGCTGCTCCGAGCTGAAAAGTGAAGTGGGAGACTTGACACAGAAGCTCGGCGCCCTCAAAGAGAAGGTGCTGTTGGACTTCTACTGGATCTGCAGTTTGAAATGTTTTTCAGAGTGTTAAGACCACCACAGTTTGTCTTTCATGGACAGAAAAGTCACGAGTTATGATCGTGTTACTAAAGACAGATGAACGTGGCTTTCAATCTGAGTTACAGAAGTTCAAACCTGCAAATGTTTTGGACTCGAGTGGAAGATGGAACTATTTATTTTAACCTTGACTTGTTTTGGGCCAGAAAGACCAAAATGTGTGATCGATAAAAACAACCTTTTCTGTTTTAAAAATGATCCTTCGTCCCTTGTTTAGTCCGAGTTTAGCCTAATTTAGTACAGATTTAGTCCTGGTTTAGTCATGAATGCACTGCTTTTGACCTGCAGTAAAAGACAAAGTGGACAATTAACAGTTTCTAAAGTCACATTAAAGCCATAAATGACCACGCCCATCCGACTCAAAAGAGGCTATAGGACTTTATCATCCAATCAAAGCACTTCGCTCTCAAATGCTTGGACTTCTGGTGGTCCCAAGGGTCTCTAAAAGCACAGTAGGAGGTAGAGCGTTTAGCTCCCAAGCTCCTGTGTTGTGGATCGGCTCTGTCCATGTTAAAGAGGCCGACACATGTCCCGACACAGTCTCACGACACAGTCTCCGACACAGTTCCGAACACAGTCTCCGACACAGTCTCTTCATTTAGACAAGTCTTAAAACGTTCCTCTGTGAAATCCTTATGGTCAGGCCAGTGAGGAACAGGAATAAAACACCTACAGTTCCAGCTCTGCTGCCCGAGGACCAACTATACTGGGGGAAGTATGGAGCTGGAGCACTTCCTCTGTTTCTACTTTGAAATAAACAATATTTAATATTTTAATTTCACTTGTGTTGTTCTTCATCGATTTTTCCTTCTTCTTCTCCCACTTCCCGACGGGAGTGGAGCAGGCACATCGAGGACCTGTGGATCCAGATGCTCCTCATCTGCTGGAGAAACGGTCTCAGCTCCAGATGAACGGTTCCTTCATCAGCCTCAGACCTGGTTCTCCTCCTGAGTGGGTCTTGCTCATCCCGCCTGTCCGTCTGAGGGAGTCGGATCTCTCCTTCACTGTGGAACTCCTACAGGTTTCTACTTTTTCATAAAAAGGTTTGGTAGTTTTTCCTGGCCGAGAAGGAGGGTCTAAGGACAGGGGGAACTTGGGACATCTGTCTAAGGACGTGGGATGTTGGGACATTACCAAGTGCCTATGAACATTGTTTATTCTGTTTTTATTCTGTTTTCCGCTGTCGCCCCTCGAGGAAACCGCTGTTGTGATTTTGGGCGTTACAAAAATAAGTTGAATTGAAATTGAACTTCAAAAGCACAAAGATGAGTTGAACAAACGGAATGAGTCTGTTCTGGCACATGAATGAAAACGCCATGAAGTTTGGTTGGAGAGCATCAGTTCACAGCCATTTTCAAATCTCTCCAGAGATGTTCAGTTGGGTTCAAGCGTGGCCTCTGGGCCACTCAAGGACATTCTCAGAGTTGTCCTGCAGCAGCTCCTTTGTTCTCGTGGCTGTGTGCTGAGGGACGTCTCTACCTGCTGCGTTCATCTTTATGTTGATCCTGACTCGTCTCCCAGTTCCTGGTGCTGAAGAACATCTCCACAACATGATGCTGCATCACCATGCTTCAATGTAGAGATGGTCCTGTCCAGGTGATGGGCGGGGCCTGGTTTCCTCCAGACATGACGCTTCTATTCAAGACAAAGACTTCAGTCTTTGGTTGTTCAGAGCAGAGATGTTTGTTTCCTCCAGGGGGCGATCATGTGCCATTTACTGAGGCGTGGCTCCGTCTGGTTCTGTCTGAAACTCCTGGGGTTTAGTTTAATATTATACACTAAATGAAGCTCTATATTCTCAAGTGATCAGCCATGAAACATCATGTATCATATATTGATCACAATTTACCCTGAAGGAACGTCACTTCCCCTCGGACAATCGGTCTCTCCATCTGTCCAAAGAATCAGATCGTCCAGTTAAAGTTCTGCACACGTTTGTAGGAGATCAAATGAACAGCACAAACTCCTCCAGTTTTCTGACACTTTAAACATTCTACAAAATAAAAAGTGTTTTCATGCATTCTTATTTTTGAAAGAATAGAAGAGTTTGGCCCAGTACAACAAGGTCGCTATGGCAACAGTCAACGAGTTTCCTAGTGTGATGTCATCGTTTATAGTCAGGAAGTGAAATTACAGCGTTAAAAAAATGTCCAAACTGTGAGAAACACAGCAAAACCTGGTGTAACGGCAGGGAGGTGCCTCTGGGTGGCACTGCTGTGGTACTTTTCACGGGGGGAAATGTAACCGATTCATACGTTTATGGGTTTCAGGCGGACCCTCCTGACAACTTTCCCCAGTGAATAAAAGCAGAGGAGTCATCGCCATGGAAACCTGCAGTGACACGCCTCCAGCTCTGACAGAAACGTCACGCAAAATAACAAAGTAAACCTGGAATTATTATCATTTTATTTAATGAAAAGTGATTATATGTTATTATTATTATTATGTTGTTGTTGTGTTTTTCTAATGGCGGTTGACTGCCAAAAGGTGCATTTGGCGCCACCTGCTGGAGTTGCTGTACAGTAAAAAAGGAGAGGAAGTGAAGTGAGTAGAAGTCTGAAGACGAACACCAGAAAGCACTGAATCGGGACTAAACCAAGACCGGACCTGGACCGGACCTGGACCGGACCTGGACCGGACTTGGACTGGACTTGGACCGGACCGGACCTGGACCGGACTGGACGGACTGGACCGGACCTGGACGGACCTGGAGGAACTGGAACGGACCTGGACCGGACCTGGACCGGAACTGAACCATACCTAGACTAAACCAAGACCAGACCTGGACTACACCTTGACTGGATCCGAGTCTCATTAGTCTTCATTAAAAGCTTAATCTGTGTGGCAGAGTGGTTTGTACCCTCTGTGTGTGGCAGAGTGGTTTACCCTCTGTGTGTGGCAGAGTGGTTACCCTCTGTGTGTGGCAGAGTGGTTCACCCTCTGGTGTGGCAGAGTGGTTACCTCTGTGTGTGGCAGAGTGGTTGTCCTCTGTGTGTGGCAGAGTGGTTTGTCCTCTGTGTGTGGCAGAGTGGTTTGTCCTCTGTGTGTGGCAGAGTGGTTTTGTCCTCTGTGTGTGGCAGAGTGGTTTTGTTCCTCTGTGTGTGGCAGAGTGGTTTGTCCTCTGTGTGTGGCAGAGTGGTTACCTCTGTGTGTGGCAGAGTGGGTTACCCTCTGTGTGTGGCAGAGTGGTTACCCTCTGTGTGTGGCAGAGTGGTTACCCTCTGCGTGTGGCAGAGTGGTTACCCTCTGCGTGTGGCAGAGTGGTTACCCTCTGTGTGTGGCAGAGTGGTTACCCTGGTGTTGTGTGGCAGAGGTGGTTACCCTCTGCGTGTGGCAGAGTGGTTACCCTCTGCGTGTGGCAGAGTGGTTACCCTCTGCGTGTGGCAGGAGTGGTTACCCTCTGTGTGTGGCAGAGTGGTTACCCCGTCTCTTTGTGTTGATCTTATTTTAGACTCCTTCTGACTGCGGCCTGAATAATGCTCCACTTTTAATCAGGTCTTTCAGAACTACATCTTTGTCCGGGTTCTGATCTAGTCCTGGTTCTTTTTTAGTCTTGCTTCTGGTCTGGTTTAGTTCGGGTTTTAGTCCTAGTTTAGTCCTGGTTTAGACCTGGTTTAGACCTGGTTTAGACCTGGTTTAGACCTGGTTCAGACCTGGTTTTTAGACATGGTTTAGACCTGGTTTGTGGCTCTGGCATGTTTCTCCGGTGCTTTGCTGGAGTCCTGGTTAGTTTCCATGGCGACAGGCCCTCAGTGGTGTTAGTCCAGATGAAGTCCGGCTCAGGCTCAAATGATCACATGATCAGGTGTTTTCCAAAACCACGTCTAACGGGCAAATGCCAAGAATCGTCTGCATGTTTTTTATTATTATTATTATTATTATTATTATTATTATTATTATTATTATTATTATTATTATTATTATTATTATAAGAATAACAACAATGTCCCTGTGTCTCAGGGCGTGTTCACAGTGAGGCGTTTGCAATGATGAAGAAAAGGAAACTCCTCATTTAAACACTTTAATACTGCTCCTTTCATTTCCCTGAGATGTGAATCTTAAATGTGTTTCAATGCACCAGGATAAGAATGTGTTTGCATGTTCTCCCTGTGATCTCAGACGTCTAAATGAAGCGTGAGGTTTGGAACTCCCAAAGGAGCATTTTGAGGAATAGACTGACTTGTAAAGTGGTGAAGAAGCAAAGGGAGAGGAGATGTGGACCATCGGATTATTATGGATCAGTCCTGGTTCTGCAAAGCTCCAGCTAAAGTTCTGTGAGGACACGATGGGTTTTCATGCTGAAGCACAAAGACTGATGTTTAGAGAAGTCAATTCAATCTATTTTTGTAACGCCCAAAAATCACAACACTGGTTTCCTCCAGGGGGCGACAGTGAGAACAGAATAAACAGTGTTCATAGGGACTTGGAAATGTCCCACATCCTGTGTCCTCAGACGGATGTCCCAAGCCCCCCTGTCCTTAGACCCTCCTTCCTTCTTTGGGAAAAAGTAGAAACCTGGAGAAGTTCCACAGTGAAGGAGAGATCCGACTCCCTCAGACGGACAGGAGGACGAGAGAGAGACAGAGGAGCTGGACCCACTCAGGAGGAGAACCAGGTCTTATTTGAGGCCGATGAAGAACCGTTCATCTGGAGCTGAGACCCTTTCTCCAGCAGATGAGGAGCATCTGGATCCACAGGTCCTCGATGTGCCTGCTCCACTCCCGTCGGGAGAAGTGGGAGAAGAAGAAGGAAAAGAGATGACAGAGACACAAGTGAAATTAAATATTAAATATTGTTTGATAGAAAAGTAGTAGGAAACAGAGGAAGTGCTCCAGCTCCATACTTCCCCCAGTATAGTTGCTCCTAGGGCAGCAGAGCTGGAACTGTAGGTTTTTATTTCTGGTCCTCACTGGCCTGACCATAAGCCATTTCAGAGAGGAACGTTTTAAGCCTGGTCTTAAATGAAGAGACTGTGTCGGAGACTGTGGTCGGCCTCTTTAACATGGACAGGAGCTGATTCCACAACACAGGAGCTTGGGAGCTAAACGCTCTACCTCCTACTGTGCTTTTAGAGACCCTTGGGACCACCAGAAGTCCAGCATTTTGAGAGCGAAAGTGCTCTGATTGGATGATAAGGTCTATAGCCTCTTTGAGGTCGGATGGGGCGTGGTCATTTATGGCTTTGTAAGTCAGGAGGAGGATTTTGAATTTGATTCTAAACTCGACAGGAGCCAGTGAAGAGACTCCAGCACCGGCGTAATGTGCTCTCTTCTTTTAGTTTCCTGTTCCTAATCTTGCTGCTGCATTTTGAACCAGTTGAAACTTTTAATGGAGCTTTTTAGGACACGCTGCAGCAGGAGTTACAGGAGTCTAATCTAGACGTTACAACGCATGGACAAGTTTTTCAGCATCACTTTTAGGCAAGATTTTTTCGGATTTTGGCTTTATTACGCCGATGGAAACAGGCTGTTTACAGGCTTGATTTATGTGCTTTGAATGAGAGCTCTTGGTCAAATAAGACTCCAAGGTTTCTTCCAGTGGAGCTGGAGGCCACACTGACGTGGTCCAGTGGGACTATCTGCTCAGATAAAGCGTCTCGTAGATGATTAGGGCTAGTACGATGACCTGGGTTTTTTCAGGGTTCAGAAGCAGATAATGAAGTGTCAATCCAGGTTTTTTATGTCCTTACACAAGCACCAAGTCTGTCTGATCGATCGTCTGATCAGGGTTTCATTGATAAATACAGCTGTGTGTCATCTGCAGAGCAGTGGAAGTGAATGCTTTCTGATCATGTGACCTCACGGCAGCATATAAAGAGTAAACAGAATTGGACCGAGAACTGACCCCTGTGGCACACGTAGGTCACTTTAGAACAGGGGGAGGAGCTCTGGTTTCACATGAACAAACTGGTACCTCTTCGACAGGTAGGATTTAAACCAGCTGAGGGCGGGGCTCTGACACCTACATCAGATTCTAACCTCTGCAGTAGAATGTTGTGGTCGATGGTGTCGAACGCTGCGCTGAGGTCAATAGAACAGGATTTGAGACGCAGTCCATCGTCAGCAGCTAATGACAAATCATGTGTGACTTTAACTAGTGCAGTTTCAGTGTGTGGGGGGCTCTGGACCCTGACTGGAAAACGTCAAATAAGTTATTGTCCTGTAGATGGCGACAAAGCTGTTTAACTACAAGTCTTTCAAGGATTTTAGAGACAAAGGGCTGGAATTTGAAATAGGTCTGTAGTTTATCAACTGGTCAGGATCAAGATGAGGCTTTTTTCAGAAGCGGTTTAATGACTGCATGTTTGAAGGACTGTGGAACATCACCACTTTCTAATGAAGTATTTATTATATTAAGAATAGAATCTATAATTAGGGGAGAATGTCTTTGAGGAGTCTGCTTGGAATCGGGTCTAGAACACAAGATGACGTTCTAGAGGACATAATGGCTGAAGTTCTCTCTTGATCAACAGCAGAACCTTTCTAGTGTCACTGATGGTTTTCTATGGGACACTAGTTTTACAGCTTGGGCGTGTTCAGGGCGAATAGTGGGAGGAGTTTCATCTCATTTATCTCTGATTGTTTTTATTTTATTGTTAAAAAATAGAGTCAAATGATCAGATCTGAGCAGAGGAGACGTGTTCATCATCCACAACACCTCGTCTGAAACCATGCCTGAAACTACGACCTCAGCTTGGGAAACGCTGCCGCTCGCGCTCACATCAGGAACAATAAGAACCGTCATCATGTTTTTAACCACACTTTGAGCGTGAGGAACCATTTCCACAAAGACACGGGAAAGCTCGTTACCCGGGAAGATCCTCCTCAGAGACACGGCTCATTATCCCTCTGAGCCTGAGCGTTACAGCGCCACCTGCAGGTCACAAACCCCGGAACACTGTTTTTGTGCTCTCGGGCAAACATGAAGTTTTACACTGCAAAAACTAGAACGTGTTAAACTGTAAAAAAAAACGTGTTAAAACTGTAAAACAATAGAACGTGTTAAAAACTGTAAAAAATACTGTTAAAACTGTAAAAACAAAAACGTGTTAAAAACAATAGAACGTGTAAAACTGTAAAACAATAGAACGTGTTAAAACTGTAACTGTAAACAATAGAACTGTTAAAAACTGTAAAAATAACAATAGAACGTGTTAAAACTGTAAAACAATAGAACGTGTTAAAACTGTAAAAACAATAGAAGTGTTAAACTGTAAAAAAAGAACTGTTAAAACTGTAAAACAATAGAACGTGTGAAATGTAAAAACAAAAACGTGTTAAACTGTAAAAACAATAGAACGTGTTAAAACTGTAAAAACAATAGAACGTGTTAAAACTGTAAAAACAACAATTAAAATAAAAACAATAGAACGTGTTAAAAGTGTAAAACAAATAGAAGAACTGTGTGAAACTGTAAAAAAAAACAATAGAACGTGTTAAAACTGTAAACAATAGAACGTGTTTGTAAAACTGTAAAAACAATAGAACGGTTAAACTGTAAAAACAAGTTAAACTGTAAAAACAATAGACGTGTTAAAACTGTAAAAACATAGAAGTGTTAAAACTGTAAACAATAGAAACGTGTTAAACTGTAAAAACAATA
>BJKM01001417.1:17500-41413 GCA_015082035.1 Chaenogobius annularis | reverse complement strand
TACCACCAACCTGGTCACCGAGCTCCGTCAACTCTTCATTGAAATACCTTCTCTGTTCTCCGCCAAACCCGGAAGGACTTTTGCGATTGAGCACACTATCAGACTGAAAGAAACAGCCCCCTTCCGCCGATGGCCCTATCGCATTCCACAAAAGTTGGTGGAGCAGCTGAAGCAAGAGATAGAAGCCATGTTGCATGGGAGTTATTGAGCCTTCTAACTCAGAGTGGTGCAGCCCAGTCGTGATAGTCTACAAAAATATGGAACACTGAGGATCTGTATTGATTTTCATAAACTCAACGCTGTCTCCGAATTTGACGCCTACCCCATGCCCTGTATAGACAACTACTGGGAGGATCGGGTCAGCCCGGTACATCATGACCCTCGATCTTTGCAAGGTACTGGCAGTACCGCTTGACCCCAGCACGGCCCTACACCGCCTTCCAAACTCCAGCTGGCTGTTCCATTTTACCGTCATGCCGTTTGGCCTACATGGAGCACCTGCAACTTTCCAACGGCTGATGGACAAGTCCTTGAGGGATCGAAGACGTAGCGCAGCCTATTTGACGATGTTGTGATCTACAGCCGGACGTGGATAGCAGCGCACACCTGGAGAAGGTCTGGGAAGATAGAAAGGCAGGCTGCTAAACCCAACTTCTCCCATAACACTTCCCAAATCCACACACTCCCCGTTTACCGTCGTCCTCTCCACGTTTCTGCCGCCATCCTGAACTCCGGCGTCATCCGCATTATATTGCGTCAGTGTTGGGCACACGGTATGACGTCACTGCGACGTCTGTAATTCACCGTGTTTGGTTGAAATAATAGTTTTTTTGTCTGTTGCATTAGTCATTACACATAGGCGTGGATGTGTGTAGAAATATATTTATGAATTTGTAGTTATTATGAAATTTATGTTCTGTTGAAGAGAATCTTTATTTTTCTGTGATTGTTTTGGGGAGGGCCTCCTTTATAAAAAGGAGACTCCTGAGACCTCAAGGAGTGCTGTCCAGGAGGAGCTGAGTCACCACAGGCACTAGCTCCAGAGCTAAGAGAAGGTTTTTTTTTCCTATCTATTGTATTGCTGCACTTACTGAAAATTCCACCGTTTTCTGTTCCACTATTGGTTTTGCACTCTGAGGAATAAATTTACAAACATGTTCCTGACTACGCCATATCATTTCTTGGTAAAAGACCCGCGAAGGAAGCTAATGCTAAGCTTTAGCATCAACTGTTCATCATCTGTTATATTGAGCCAATAATACTTACATAATGACGACTCCAGCCACAGAGAGAGCAGACTGTGAGGAACATCTGAGAGAGTCAACCTGGGATTTAGACCAGCTTATGAACACACCACCTCCAACCCAGGAAGGAAGAGAAGAGTCTGTATCTCGACACACTCTCATGTAGACATGTCACCAGTCATGTATGATCCACCAGACTCTGATGGAAAACCATCTCTGTTCCTCCAGAAACAGCAGAGCCACAGTCCAGGTCTCGACACACGGCAGCTGTTTCCTCCAGACCAGGAGGCCATAGGTCAGCCCCACTCGTCTCCACTCTCTCCCTGCTTCAGCTCCACAGTCCCAGCACAGCGACTGGCCCCTCCCACCAGCCTGAGCGGCTCTGAACAGACAAGAGACAGAGTGAGCCCCGCCCCTTTACCTGAGCAGCTGAAGCCCCGCCCCTTTACCTGAGCAGGTGAGGTTGACAGCGGCTCCAGAGGAGCAGGTCTCTGAGCTGGAGCGGGGACAGTCATCAGAGCAGACTCATGGCCCTCACAGTGGAACGTCTGCAGTCCCAGAGGAGAGAGCGCCCCCTGGAGGAGAGAAGGAGCCCCACAGCCCAGCTCCCTGCACAGCACCTCTGCACCCAGCAGGTCCAAGGCCCCGTCACAGACCCAGGTCCAGGACTGGTCCCAGATCTGCACTGATCCTGAGCACAGGCCGGACCCCCGAGACCAGCCGCACCGAGTCTGTGGACACACGTGTGGACATCATCGCTCTGAGCCAATGACCGCACATGTGTGACATCACGCTGAGCCAATGAGACCATAGGACGCACACATGTGTGACATCACCGCTCTGAGCCAATAGGACGCACACATGTGAGTGACATGGAGGAGTGCGAGTGAAAGAACGTGATGAAGCACAGAGGGGAAAGAAGAGGAGCGAGACCAGAGAAAGTCAGATGCCCTGAAAGAGAGGAAGAAAGGACAGAGAGAGATAATGTGGGTTCAGTCTGAGGACGAGCTCTTCTGGTCCAGAGACATCTGCAGGTAGAACACTAAAGCTGTGAACACATGAAGCTCTTTCACTTTATTCTGACATGAACACTCTGGTTACTTAAAGTAACTCAGGTTCTGTGAGTGCAGGGACTCGGGTCTTGTTCTGTTTGTTTGTATTTATAATATAAAAAGTACTAAATCCTCAGAGACAAAGATGTGAGAGTCACAGGAGAATGTAACATCAGACCTGAAACACACCTCCAGACCCCGGCGTGAGGGAGACGAGTCTGTGCTCCTGACACTGTGGTGGTCCCAGCCCAAACACTCTTCATGATTCATATTTGGATATTTAGAGAGCTAATGCTAAGCTTTAGCATCAAACTGTTCAATCTGTTATATTGAGCCAATAATACTTACATAATGACTGACTCAGCCACAGAGAGGAGCAGTCTGTGAGGAACATCTGAGAGAGTCAACCTGAGGATTTAAGACCAGACTTTTTACCTGAACACACCACCTCCAGACCCGAGAGGAAGGAGGAAGAGTCTGTGTTCTCGACCACTCTGTCACTGTAGACTTCTCACACAGTAAGGTCTGATCCTCCACACAGGACTCTGTGGAAAACCACCTCTGTTCCTCCAGAAACAGCAGAGCCACAGTCCAGGTCTCGACACACACAGCTGTTTCCCCCAGGTCCCAGGATGTTAAGGTCCCCCTCGTCTCCACTCTCCTCTGTGTTTCAGCTCCACAGTCCAGCACAGCGACTGGCCCCTCCCACCAGCCTGAGCGGCTCTGAACAGACAAGAGACAGAGTTGAGCCCCGCCCCTCCACCTGAGCAGCTGAAGCCCCGCCCCTCCCTCCTGACTCCTCCTCTCAGTGCTGAGGTCACAGCAGCACTAACCCTCCTGAGCCCTGTTCGCTCTCTACAGGAAGTTATCAAAGAGCGCGATTGGAGCTAATTTGTGCCTCGGCCAATCACATGCAATCATCCATTCATCTGCTTTCTTTTCATCCGTCGTAGAGGCAGCAGACTGAGCAGGGACAGACTTCCCTCATCCCAGACACTTCCTCCAGCTCCATCGGGGCGTTCCCAGGCCAGAGACATAGTCCCTCAGTGTGTCCTGGGTCTTCTCTGTGGGACTGAACACCTCCCCAGGGAGGCTTTGTCCAGGAGATCAGAACAGATGGAGGAGCAGAGCTCTACTCCGAGCTCCTGTGTGACTGAGCAGCCTGAGCAGAAACTCATTGGACCGCTTGTATCTGTGAATCTTGTCTTTCGGTCATTGCCCAAAGTCATGACCAAAGGTAGAGTAGAGGTGTATCTCACTCCTCAGCCTCCTCAAAGTTCTACTCCGGAACTGGAGAGGAGATCCGAATGACAGTGGAACCTTAGGCCTGTCGGGTCCAGGCCTCTTGCTCGTGAGTCTGGACAGGACAACAGGATCTCATCTCTGCTGTTTGCAGATGATCCTGATGCACGCTCTCCTCGTCACCTCTCTAGCTCTCCCTCACGAGCAGCAGTGGAAATGAATGATCTGCTCTTCTAAGTGGTCCCGTCACTGCTGCTGTGACTGTCTGATCTCAAGGCAAGGCAAGTTTATTTGTAGACACAATTCGTACACAAGGCAATTCAAAGTGCTTACACAACAGAAAAAAATGCATTAAAATCACAAAAGACATAAAAGAGAAGAGGCAAAGAAAAGCATTTCAGTCTTATGCACAGCCAAACAAAACCAGTTGTTTATGTAGATTTGATTGCCAGATAGAACCTGTCTCACATCCTCAGGAGACTGTCCAGATTCTTAGCCTGCATAAAACTGAAACGCAGATTCCCAAACGCATGGATAAGTCTCTCCAGGTCTGGTTTAGACACTATACGTTTGATTTTGGCAATGTTTTTTAGATGGTAAAAGCTGCTGATGTGATTGATCTGACGTGGCCTGTTAAAATTCAAATCTGAGTCCATTATTACCCTCAGATTTCTAACTTGATTTGTGTAGGTTTTAGAGCGAGACTCTGGAGGTGACAGTTAACACTTTCTCTTTGTTTCTGTGGCAAAGACGATGATTTCCAGTCTTGTCTGAGTTCAGCTGGAGAAAGTTGTTCTTCATCCACCACACTGATCTGTTGGATGCAGTGACAGAGTGAATCCACTGGTCCATATTCACCTGCCGTCAGTGAAACATAGATCTGAGTGTCGTCTGCGTAATTGTGATAGGACACATTCTCGCTGCGTATCAACTGACCTCACGGCAGCATGTAGAGGTTGAACAGAAGGGGTCCCAGGATTGACCCTTGGGGCACCCCACAGGTCAGGGACATCTGGTCTGAGACACAGTTACCAATTTCAACAAAGTACTTCCTGTCTTCCAGATAGGACTTTTAACCAGTTTAGCGCAGTGCCAGTGATGCCCACCCAGTCCTCTAGTCTCTGTAAGAGGATCCCATGATCGACAGTGTCAAAAGCAGCACTCAGATCTAACAGAATTAAGACTGAGGCTTTGCCCTGCATCAGTGTTTCAGGTGGATATCATTTGTCACCTTGACAACAGCAGTCTCAGTGCTGTGATGAGGTCTAAAACCTGACTGGAAAACATCAAATTAGTTGTTTATTAAGAGGAAATCAAGTGAGCTGTTGGTAAATAACCTTTTCAAGGACTTTGCCCCAAAATGGCAGATTAGAGATGGGCCAGTAATCATCAGTACTGCGGCTTCAATGACTGCTCTTCTTTAGGAGAGGCTTTATGACTGCAGTTTTCAAAGACATTGGGAAGGTTCCAGATTGAAGCGACATGTTAACTATGTGAGTGAAGTGGTGCTAACAAACTGTTCAGCACAGACTTTATAAATCTGGAGGTCCACACATGGAGGCAGCATGTAGATGAACTCAGACTGGTGATGATCTCCTGGACAGTTTTGTCAGTTACAGGTGCAAAGTGAGTCAGCTCTAAGTGTGTAGGTGGTTTTGAGGGTTATTTTTATGCATTGTAGAATTTATAGCATTTTTAATGCCCTGAACTTTGTCATTAAAGAATAATGCAAACTCATTACACTTGGATGTGGAAATGAGTTCTAACGGCAGCTGAGCTGGAGGGTTTGTTAATCTGTTTACTGTGGCAAACAGGACACGAAGTTGTTACTGCAGCTTCCAATTAGTTCAAAAAAATATCCTTTCCTAGTTCTACATAAAATGAGGTTGTACATGTACAACTTCTCTCTGTAAATCTCTTTTAAACCTGGAGCTTTCGACTTGCACCATTTTCGTTCGGCCCGGCGGCACTCCCTTTTCTGTGCCCTGACCGAATCATCATTTCTCCATGGCGCCTTCTCCTTATTTTTTAACAATTTTAGCCTTCATAGGGGCAATGGTATCGAGGAACATTCAAAACACTAGATGTAAAAGAGTTCAACAAATCATTTACATTAGAGGATGAGACATTTTCAAAGTTTATCATTTCCATAAACAGCTTTCCCGTGCTGTCATTTATGTGTCTCCTCCGGACAATTGCAGGACCAGCTGGGTGGTTTGGGAAAAACAGACAGGTCAAAGAAGACACAGAAATGATCAGACAGAGCAACATCGACCACATTGACGTTTAACATTAGAAATCTAGATTGTACCCCTGCTGTGGGTGGGCGTACTCATGCTAGTAAGATCTAGAAAGTTGTCAAGGACAGCATGAAGCTGTTGTGGGCTTTTCTGTCACAGATATTATCAATATGAACATTGAAATGACCTGTTATGACCAAACCATCAAAGTCTGTGCATACGACTGAAAGCATCTCAGTAAAATCATCAATAAAACTTTGGCAGTGCTGAGGAGGCTTGTATGAAACAATGAAGAGAATGGATGGAACTGTTTTAGCTCAATTTTAAGGCTACATACTCGAGAATGTTGAAAACACCCCAAAGGACGAACCTGTGGGTAACTATTTAATACTCTACTGTCTGCTGCTTCAGTGATTTGAGGAAACTAGAGACCACATTTATTCCTGGACTCCATAATCCAGGGTTCATGAGAGAAGCTCGGAAAACACAGCAGTGAACCACACGAGAACAGAGCTTTGGCAAGAAGCTTCACGCTTCGTCTTTGTGGATGAGTGCCAAAGTCTGATTGTTTGTGAACAGGGACAGTGAAATGAGATGTGCTTGTTGTTGGTTGGCAAAGAGCAGAAGAAATGATTTCAGATCCTTTTGAAGTGCTGCGGTGGTGGAGGGGTTGAGGTGACAGCACGAGGTGTGTTAAATAAGCTCTTCGATCTTAAAAAAAGATACTAAAATAGAGTTGTTGTTGCTATAGAGCTTTGACTTTTAAAGAAGACTGAATGGTGTTTCTCACGGCCGGAAGGGATGCTACAGAGTTTCTGAGATCACAGAACGCAGCATCTCTTTTGTTATTTACTTTATGATGTTAAAACAGACACACAAAGGAGGATAAAACCAAAAAGGGGGCGTGGCAGGTCTTGCAGAGAGTGTGGCAAAGTCCAGAACAGTTGTTAGACCTGAAAGAAACGGATGGAACTTGTACGGTTTACAACTGGACCGGCCTCCGTGGCTGGTGCCAGAGTCAGAGACTGAACAGGACCGGCCGCTCGTGCGTGGCAGAGGTCAGGACTAAAGTGAGAGCGGCCGTCCTGGCTGGTGCCAGAGGTCAGGGACTAAACTGGAGGCGGGCCTCCGTGCTGGTGCCAGAGTTTGCAGGGACTGAACATGGGACCGGCCTCCTGCTGGGTGCCCCAGAGGTCAGGCACTAAACATGGACCGGCCGCTGCTTGGTGCCAAGTGCAGGACTAAACATGACCTGCATCTTGCTGGTGACAGAAGCCTAGTACTCAGTGTAAGTCAATGACAATATTTGTCAGGTTGCCATGGTAACATGCTTGCAATTAGAGGAATGCAGGAAACTCTTGTTGTCACACAAAAGATCCTAGAGTCACGAGACTCTCTCATTCTGGGCGCTCACACAAGTGAAAGCCGTTAACATGTTTTCAAACATGTACGACAAAGAGATTCTTTTATGAATTATTAAATACCAAATTTGGAGAGGGCGCTAGCAGAGCCATTGTTATGGAGATACCCACTACATTTGCCATATCATGGTGGGTTCAGCTTTGGAAATCTTAAAGAAAACGGCTCCAAAAAAATCATTAGTTATTATTTTTTTTTTTTTAAAGAGAAATTTAGATTTTGTGGAAATTTGAGCCAAATGTTGGATGTTGTGAAATTCCCTGTGGCCACACCCAAAGGCAGCTCAGCTTTAAAATGTCTTGCATGGGTTTTGGTGTCTTGTGGGCAAAATTTGAAGGAGCTTGGTCGATGAAAACGCTGTCGGAGGAGATGCCAAAAGTCCGACGAGGTGCAGCTTTTAGTCAGCGCCGGGTTTGAGTCCAACATGGCGCGACTTCCTGTATGATTTTAGGGCGGGGTCATAATACCGATTTTTGACATGTCGCTCACAGGAACTATTTATCGCAGGCGAGCGTCCATATTTTTACTGCGACTTTTTGGGCTTCTGGCTCCCATTGGCCCCATATTCATCGACTATTTTAGGTGGCGCTACTGAGCCGTCTTTCAACCTTTTTTTCCGGAACGGGGTCTTCACTCAAAATTAGAGCTCACGGCATATTCGTCCTTGTTTACTATTAGAGTTTGTGCGTTTTTCCAGCCCCGGATACAAAAGTCCCGGCTCGGGCCAATCTCTCAGAAGATTGTAGATGTATGTCCGCAGAGTTTGGTCCAGAACGATTAAATCCCATTTTTTATGGGGAATAAACATATTTAGTCTGATTCTATCACGCTTCTGTAAATATGAGTGTTTTTGTTGATTTGATGTGGTGTGCGTGGTTGAGCTTGGGGGAGGGCAGACTGAAGGCGTGTCTCTGGGTGGACATGGGACCAGTGTGTTGTGGAGACTCAGATGTTGTGGATAGTGTTGTGAGGCCTCTCTCGGCCCATGAGTGGAAGTGTGTGTGTGTGTGTTTTTTGTCTTGTCGCAGGCATCTCGGAGTGTGTGACTGTGGCAGAGTGGTTAGCCTCAGTGTGAGTGTCTTTACCTGCTTGAGCTGTTGTTCTCGGACAGGACCCCTTGCACAAAGAAAAGTCAGTGTCACAAGATGGCGGCTGTCGGTCGCATGACACAAAATGGCTGCTGTTGCCGTCGGTGACGCGCACAGGCCCCATTGTGATGAGTTTGGTGGAAACAGGGAAGCCTCACTATCGGCCTCTGGAGTCACACTCTGGGGTGTTGACACACGAGTTATTGAAGACGTCTTGTTCACTCATAAGAAACACGTGAGAGAACATTCTAAGGACCTAAAGAATCCTCAGGTGTTGGACCGAATGTGTTTTCTCCTTCAGCTTCAGCCTGCTGAGCTGTGAACGTGCCCAGTGTTCTTGCAACAAGGAGGACACACCGTTTTGGGAGCTGTGTTGTTGAAACATGAAATGTGGAGGTGCCGTGGGTTTAGGAGGGAAAGGACTTGAAGGAGATGGAGTCAAGTCAACGGGCAAGGTTAGGAGTTTGGATCGTAACGACAAAAAGGTTCATTTAAGGTGAGTTTTGAGCTTCAGTGAGAAGCAGCATTTCCCAGAGAAAGGATGAAACGTTGCTTGTGCTTTGTGCAGGTCTTACTGGCCCCACACAGAACAGAACGGATGGGATTCTGTAGCTTTTGGTCTGATTTAGACAAACGTGCAGAAAGTCCCACTCTTCCTCTTCAAGTCATTTTAGGAACACATGCTGAGCTCCAGGAGCAGGAGCACCAAAGCTCCTGTGTGGAATGTGACTTCAAACATGTCAAACGCACACGTCATCCTGACACACGCAAGAGAAAACCGACTCTTTTCAATGTTCGGGAACAAACAAACACATCATTTTACACATTTCACAAAGTCAAGTCCAAAAGAAAGGGCGAGCAAACGGAAAAGGCTGAAAAACCAACATGTTCAGGTCTAAAGTGAGGACGCTTTAGAAGATCATGTTTTTGAATCCAATGATGGAGACAGAATATTCAGTATTTACGATGACAAAAGTCTGAACATGATTCCACTTTTGAGGTGAAAATATGTGTTTCTGGAAGTCAATGTGACATAATGTGGCTTTAAGAGTGGCCAGTGTGAGTCTCTGTCATGTTTTTGATGCTCAAAATACACAAATCATGTCTTCACAAAACACCAGGAATATATTTCATCATCCTGACATTAGAAATGAGCAAATGTGTTTGAGATGTTTCCAGGAGGTTAAAGACAGCGACTCTCACAGCCACAAACCAGGAGAAAAGAAGTGTCACTGACCCGAGAAGAAGAAGGACAAAACCAGGAGCAGCACTGCCAGAGCCATGTCCAGGAACCAGGATGGAACCAGGACGGAACCAGGACGGGACCAGGACGGACCAGGACGGAACCAGGACGGAACCAGGAGGGAACCAGGACGGGACCAGGACGGAACCAGGAGGGAACGACAGGAGGGATCAGGACTGAACCAGGACGGGACCAGGACGGGACCAGGACGGAACCAGGAGGGAACCAGGACGGGACCCAGGTCTGAACCAGGTCTGAACCAGGTCTAAAACAGGACTAAGACTAAAGCGCGGTCTGTAACTTGTTTTATCCTGATCTGTTTCCTGTTTTTTCACACCTTCTTATCTCCAAATCTGTGTTTTTTTCTTTTTGAAGTGGAAATGTTGAAATAATCTTTAAATAACCCGTTTAGTAATTCAAATAGTATGATCTTCACTTTATCGTCCAGTAAGGGGCCCGAGTACGGTGAGGGGGCCGAGTCCGATGAGGGGGCCCGAGTCCAGTGAGGAGGCCCGTCCAGTGAGGAGGCCCGTGTCACTGATGATAGGGGGCGCGTGTCCACTGAGGGGGCGCGTGTCCAGTCCATGAGGTCAAATGCAGTGGTGGAGAGTAACAAAGTAAAACTGTACTTTACTTGAGTTTTCGGTCACTGTACTTCACTTAAAGGGGACATTCTTGTTAAATTCAAAAAACACTTTATTCCCCCAAGCGGACGCTGACAGAGCAGTGGCACAACACGTCCAAAGCCACATTAGACACAGACTTACCGCTCACACTGCGGATCACAAACGGTGGTTCGACTGAGAAAAGGCTTTAAAACTGACGAGAACTTCAAGTGTAAACTGGGCCATTAAAAACTGTGTTATGAGTGCCAAATTCAACATGTTCTCCAATGTTCCTGCGCCTAAATGGACTTCTGTGTGAGTTCTGCTTGTTCTCCGTGTCATTTCCCCTCTCCCGTTGTAGACACACTGATTCACGCACGTTCGACTCGTCTTTATTCTGCTGTTTTTCAACGACTCCATCGCTCCGACTCCAGCTTTTCCACCGTCCTGACACGGCTCTGCCAACAGGGGTCAGCAGCGTCCTGGTCCTGGAGCTAGTTGGGCACAAACATCTGCTGCTCTCACGATCCCGAGAGCAGAAACAAAGTGTCTTACGATGAATTCGACAGTGGACTTCACGATCGAGACCGCAGATGTCAGTACTTTCTTCTGCAGCACATTTCTTTAACTCGACTGAAAGTTAAAGGTTCTTGACAGTTTGAGAGCTGCTGATTCCACACATTCATGGTGCAATGACCTTTGAACTGTCTACGATGTGTTCAATAAAGATGACCAGGAAAGTCATGAACTGGACACAGCCGCTTCTGCACCGGACTCTTTTTAAACAGTCACTTCAGAGCTTCCACTTGAGTCGATCTGTTTCACGTGATACTTTTACTAAGCCCAGTACTCGTCGCTTCTATATCAGTACTTTTTCTTAAGTAACCTAAACAGAGTACTTCTTCCTGCTCGACTCGGCCTCAGCTTCGTTCGCAGCACGTAATCTCCGCAGCATCTTTGCGCATCAGCGTTTTGTCTTTGCACGTCTGAAGCGTCGGAGTGTGAGCTTCTTTCCGTCGTGGTGTTAAACGCGACACAAACACACGTCACTAATCTGGCCTCCGCAGCGTCAAACCTCTTGATCTTTGACTCACAAACGACACACACACGGCATCAAAATGGAGTCACGATCAGGGTCTGGTTGTGTGGTCGTCAAGGCGGCAACCGGCTGGATTAAAATACAGATCTAAAATAAAAAGACTGACAGTGAGTGAAGGCTCTGGCGCTTCCATAAACAGAAGTGTGACCTAATGCGCACAGATGCGGCGCGTGAGGCTTCTGCTGAACACACTTTGTGTTCGTCTTTCACAAGTTCATGTTTCTTTGACAAAGGGGGAGTTTTAGACCTGGATTTGGATTCAGAATCAGAGAAAAGGTTGTGTAAAGTTCATAATATCATTGCTCCAGTAAAAGTACAAAGTAGTGTCCAAGAAACGACTCAAGAGTGAAAAAGTGTGGGATTTATCATTTGAAGTGAAAATAATTGGAAGAACAAAACAGATTAAATCACATCTGAAGGAGAAGAAACACAAATGTTCAGATCATTTCATCTTGTCAACATAAAGCTTTTGTCGCTTTGACTTACATTTACTCACAGACTCTGGTACTGCAGTACAAATATTACTCAAGTAAAAGTGTCAGAAAGCAAAGACCAAGTACAAGTAACCAAATCAGGTCTGAAGCAGGTCTGAACCAGTCTGAACCAGGTCTGAACCAGGTCTGAACCAGGTCTGAACCAGGTCTGAACCAGGGTTAACCAGGTCTGATTCTGGTCTATGAAAGTTTCCTGTTTTTGACACATTTTTATCTCTTCATCGTTTGTGTTTTTTCTCATTTAAAAATTCATTTATTTATTAAACCAGTGAAAAGGCACGAGTCCAGTGTGACAGAGCTAAACCAGTGAGGGGGCACGAGTCCAGTGAGAGCTAAACTAGCGAGGAGCCACGAGTCCAGTGTGTCGGAGCTAAACCAGTGAGGGGGCACGAGTCCAATGTGATGGAGCTAAACCAGTGAGGGGGCACGAGTCCAGTGTGAGAGGGCTAAATCAATGAGTAGGCACGAGTCCAGTGTGACGGAGCTAAACTAGTGAGGGGGCACGAGTTCATCAATGACGTGATTATACAATTTGCTCATAACGCTGCCGGCTTCGATAACTACTTACTTTTGGAATATCTCGCCACAGGGGGTCCAAGCCCCCTGCTTACAGTTAAAAGTAGTGGGCTTGTTCACATGTATGACTAAAATGTCAAAAAGAACGCTGGTCTGATTCCTTCAGCTTTCTGCACATGCGTCTGTCAAAGACCCCTGATGGCCTGGGCTTTTGTCACTTTGACTTACATTTACTCACAGATGAGAAAATAAGTTAGAGACTCTTACTGCAGTACAAATATTACTCAAGTAAAAGTATCAGAAAGGACTGAACCAGGACTAAAACAGTCTTGTTTTTGACACATTTTATCTCTTTTGTTTGTGGTTTTTCTCGTTTAAACTCAGAGCTCGGCCATATTCTGATGTTTTGACTTGATTCAAATGTGTTTTTAAAACTTAAGACAGGACACAAGAGAGAAGAGAGAAACATTTATTTATTTATTTAAACCAGTGAGGAGCACGAGTCCAGTTTTTTTACTAGAAACAAAATAATTTCTACTTCTTCTTTTTGTGTGATTGTTATTGGCGCTGTGAAAGGAACGTGCTGCACAAATACATTTTAATTGATTGATAATGTTCTTGACATTTCTCACACATGGACATTTTCAGTGTGAGGAACAATGATATGCTGAAGATCTGTATGAGGCATAATGACACACTGGGGGGAAATAGTAATGTTAATGTTGCAGAAGCTTATTGAAACTGTGCCACAGTGAATGATCAAAGGTCCAACAAATATTAGAGAGTGGCCTTTTTTTCTGTGGCGACTTTTGTTTGGACAGGCAGTGTATGATTGACCCTTCAAGTTTATCTTTCCACCACTCGTCTTTGCATGATGGCGTGAAATGTACAGACACAACATCTGAGGCCATGCAACATCATCAACTTCCTGGTCGTCCAACATTTCTTGCCTGTTCCATGAGAGTTTACCAAAACTGTGTTTATTGTGGTGATCTTTGAGTTCTTTGATGGCGGCGGTATACTTTCCTGATTTTCACTGTTAAAGACTCATGCTTGATGTCATCACCTAAAAATAATAATAATTTGTATATACATTTTATCTACTGCTTGATTGGACATTATAAGCGACTTAAACATGTCTCTGTTTTCAGATGGATATCAGAAGTGAATGTGAGTTCAACTCCACTCAGTCTTAGGACATACAGTATATCACCTCATTCTTCCACAACAAACAGATGTACCTGATATTTGACTTTAGAGTGGGAAAGTACGTGCCCTTGACAGTACGGCGAGGTGATTGCAGCGGAATGGAACCACGGTACTGAAAAGCTCAACATAATGAACCACTAGAAGGACAGATACTGCATGCCCAACATCAAGACCTGGTACGACAACTTCTCCAAATCAGGCGAGTCTAAGTCACGTGACAGTGGAATGTGGCACCCCCTGTGGACATACAATGAAAACACAGAACTTCAATCTCTTTTATAAAGTTCAATTGTAAAATTGTAAGAGACTGTAAATTGTAAAAATGCTCTTCTCTGAAGTATCTGGACCCAGACAAGCCCCCAGGCCGATCAGCTCCGTTTTAGGACTTTGTAAAGCAAATACACCTAAGCCACTCTCAACCCTGTCTGCCATCGCACTAAGAGAACAGCCACACCAGGAAACACAACCACACCTCCATGGCACATGTGCACCTCGGACGTGTATAAAGCATCTGCCTTCAGATGTACAGGCGTCCAACCGGGGCGTCCGACCGCAGAGTCCAACCAGGGTGTCCAACGGGGCGTCCGGCACGAATTTGGACGCCGCGCTCTGAACTCAGCATGACTTTTGGTCCCTTACAAAGTGGGAGGCACATTCATAAACGGTTGTAGTTCATACACCATTCACCTGATTTAGATGAAAACACGCTCACATTAAAGCTAAAGTTAAAACACATCTTGTCCGTTTCATTGTGACGAATAGAGTCAAAAAGATCAGAATGATGTTGATGTCCCAATATTTCTGGGCCTGACCGTACAGTTCTTATTCTTAAAATGCCTTTAACCAAGCTGAAAGCATTAGAGACTGCTTTGATAATGTGCAGTGTTTTTTTCATAAACTTTTTTTTACTTACTGTTGTTCGTTTGTTTGTTGTAACTGCTTTAAACTTCACTGCTTTTTGGTGGAGACTCAAAAACAATCTAATCCTAACCTTTTGATTAATATAGTTTTTTTCCCCATAATTGAGCAGCCATTGTGAAGTATCAGGTCAGAACCGAGTGAATATTCCAGCTTGTCTCCAGTTCACCACAGCTTTACTGACACACGTGGGACTTCTTTATGTTCAAACGGCGCTCTCTGCTGGCAGGAACAAGGTCATGGTCTGCAGCATCTACGGCTTTTACCCCAAAGACATCAGTGTGACCTGGAGCAACCACAATGAACCCATCACCACTGGACTGACCACCACAGACCTGCTGCCCGACGCCCAACACGCACAAGTAAGACCAGGATTGGCACAGGGGGACAGGGCCAAGGCCCGGACTGGGCCAGGACCAGGACAGGACTTTAAACAGGACTAGACCAAGACTTTCTAAATCTCTTCCTTTAACAGGTCTGGACACCAGATTTCCTGTGTGATTGAACACATCAGTCTCAAAGAGCCCAAGATCCTGGACTGGGGTAAGATCTGCCCTCCCACATCTAAACAGGTTTAGCATTAGAATATGTTCTGGAAACAAAGTTTATATTCTTGAATGATGTCACTTTGTATTACGTAAAGAAAAGACAAAAGTGTGTCTTGTAAACTATTTAAAAATGTAAGTTTAGTGAAAACAGTTGAGTAATAAGGTGAAACTCCAGAGCTGTCCACCAGGGGGCAGAGTGTGAAATGTAACGCTCATAACTGTTGTTGTTTTCAGGTCGGTTCCTGGTGTCTCGAGGTTCCTGATGGTCGTCTTTCATCATCGAGTTTGTTCTGAACTAAATGTACTGCTTTTGCTGAAATTAAAAAATAAACTGTTTTAATGAAAGTGATTTTACAGAGACGAGCCTCTTGCGAAAATTAAAGAGGCAAATACTTTTGGACAAACTTTCAGAACAATACATTTGTGGGAGTTTTTCTGCCGGTGGCTTTCAGAAAATGAATCTAGATTGGATTGTTCTCATTTATACCTCCAACCCTTCAAAGTGAGGGCCAAGGGGACGGGCTGAAAACACAGCACTTAATAAAAACAGGTCTTAAAATTTGTGCTGCCTAAATACTCAAAATAAGTCATGCAAACAGAAAAGTTGTTGACGTTCTCATTAAAGTGTTCCCGTTGTGTTCTAAGGAAAAAAGTGTTCTTCTGGGAAAGTGGTCCGGATGGTTCTGACTGGGGGCGTGGCTCAGATAGTCCAGGGTCTGCATCTGTCCACCTCCGCTTCATTGCTGCAGACCAAGCATTACAACCGGAAGAAGGATGACGTCAGATGGTGGCTACCAGACGGGATTCTGGAATAGAGGTGAGTAGATGACAAATGGGCCCTTTTCACAAACCGAGCGGCTAGTTCCTGTTGCCTTGTAAACACGGCCCTCCACTTCCTGTTTTATTCATTCTTATGGAGAATTCGCCTCATTAAAATAAATGAATAATGAAGACAGAGAGTTCCAGATGACCCACATGTTCAGACATGTTTACGTCCCATGTAAATACTTCTCCTGGAGACATCTATGTGTTTATAAAATTAAATGCTTTGTTTGCTAAGCTAATTGCTAACATAAAATAAATGTAATCAATAACAGCACAAACTGAACTAACCTGTTTACAAAAACATTCTATGAACTTTTATCAAGTTTTATATTTAAGCTAACGTGTGTTAGCCTTTAGCTTTGAGACAAAAACACTTTTATAAACACATAGGTTTCCTCCTCCACTGAACTATCAGTGCAACTGGAACAAGTCAGGCCCCAAAAGAGCCCATGGTGAAAAAGGCCCGTGGTGAAAAGGGCCCATAAGGACAGGGGATGCTGGGACATTTGCTAATTTTCTATGAACATTGTTTAATCTGTGTTTCACTGTTGCCCTCATGGAAACTGCTGTTGTGATTTTGGGCATTACAAAACTAAACTGAATTGAATCTGGACTGTTTTAGAAAAACAAAACATTTTGACTCTCATCCAAGAGTCATTCTGAATCTGTGAACCAAGTCTGAGAACTCAGGTTTTATATCCTACTCAGTGTAAGCCCTGCCCACAGGGCGGGACCTCCTGATAATGGGCCATTGAAACTACCTGAGATGGGCCATTAACATCCTATTGTACTTTCGCTCCCTCCTCACTGAGTACCTGATTAGCCTCAGAATGCCTCGGGCATCTCCATGGTTTCAACAAACCATTATAAACAGCCGGAAGGTTGGATCTTAAACCTCCATTACGATTTAAGGAAGGATTCTCTTTTTTAACAAAGATGGCCTCCTTAACTCCTCTTTCAAATCATCTTTTCTCCTGCTCAGAACCTTCTCCTCACTGTCTTCAATAGAGTGGTTTGTGGCGTTGAGATGAAGATGCACAGCGCTTTGGGGTCCTGAACTTGAGTGTCTTCTGTGTTGATTGTGCAGTGGCTGTTTAGTCTCCCTTATGTAACGCTCTTTACAACTTTCTGCACTGCATTGGATAGAATACACCACATTGCTGTTTTTGTGCAGGCATCTGTCCTTAGGGTGTTGCCTGGTTTTAAATAAACAGGGTTTAAAAATTCTTTGTAGTTTTTTCTGACAGTCCTGAGACATAAGGGATAGAGACACCCCTTCTTCTTGGTTCTGTTTCCCTTTTGTCCCCTTTGTCCTGCTTTTTGGTTCTCTTCACTTTGTTCAGAGCCCAAGTCGGGTATCCACAGGCTGAGAGAGCATTCCGGACGTGTGTTTCCTCTTT
The DNA here is from genome assembly GCA_015082035.1 of Chaenogobius annularis. Taxonomy (NCBI): domain Eukaryota; kingdom Metazoa; phylum Chordata; class Actinopteri; order Gobiiformes; family Gobiidae; genus Chaenogobius; species Chaenogobius annularis. Next base: position 24,271 of record BJKM01001417.1, on the reverse strand, counting down.
CCTCTTGCCCTCTGAGCTGGTGGGCACCTCTTGCGCTCTGTATTGTAGTGTTCTGATCACCTCCAGGTGGCGCTGTAGTGGGTGGTTAGAGCCAAAGAGCAGGTACTGGTCAGTGTGTGTGGGTTTCCTATATACTTCTATCTGGAGCTTCCCGTCTTCTCCTCTGATCGGTGGAACAATCAAGAAAGGCCAAGCGGTGCTCCTAAAGCATCTTCTCTTGGCAAACCTGATATGCGGGTCCACTGCATTGATGTGCTCTGAGAAGGCTCTTGTTTCTTAGCCGTCACAAATGTGTCATCCACGTAACGGTAGCAAGTCACACTGAAGTCACAAACTTCAGTGTCTTCTGCCTCCGTCCCAGTCCAACCATGTTCACGCTGCACAACTAAACCAGTCTCAGTGAAGAGATGGAAAACCCCGTTGTTCCAGTGCCCACCACCAGGGGTCAGGGTCCTGTCCCTCCTGCTCCTATCCACACCCTGCTCCTGTCCACCCCTGTCCACTCCTGCTCCTGTCCCCTCCTGCTCCTGTCCACCCCTGCTCCTGTCCACTCCTGTCCCCTCCTGCTCCTGTTCACCCCTGCTCTGTCCCTCCTGCTCCTGTCCTCCTGCTCCTGTCCCCTCCTGCTCCTGTTCCCCTCCTGCTCCTGTCCCTCCTGCTCTGTTCACCCCTGCTCCTGTCCCCTCCTGCTCCTGTCCACCCCTGTCCCCTCCTGCTCCTGTCCCCTCCTGCTCCTGTCCACTGCTGCTCCTGTCCACTCCTGTCCCCTCCTGCTCCTGTCCACCCCTGTTTAGTTTTAGTTTAGTCTTTATTTGAAGGGACAATGTACAGAGACATTGAGCTCATAAAAAACAAAGATGTTCCACACCAGATTGTAGCTCAGGAGCTCATTTCCATCTGTTGCCCGCTTTAATCTGTTGTCAGGGGTTGTGATCAGGGTCAAGGGTGCGGTCAGGGGTCAAGAGTGTGGTTAGGTGTCAGGGGTGTATTCAGGTGTCAGGGGTGTGGTCAGGGGTCAAGGGTGTGGTCAGATGTCAGGGTGTGTTCAGGTGTCAGGGGTGTGGTCAGGGGTCAAGGGTGCGGTCAGATGTCAGGGGTGTGTTCAGGTGTCAGGTGGTCATTAAATGGCCCAGGGCAGGTCAGATGTATCAAATTGTTCCGTGCAGGTCAGATGTATTAAATCGTCCAGTATAGAGCTTGCAGCAAATCTTTTGTCCAAAGTGGAGTGGACCTCGTTCATCAGCCATGGCATGAAATTAGTCTCAACGTCAGCTTGCACTGCATCGACGAAGAATCCATGACATCGCAGCGACGTGAAGATGGATGGGACCAGGTTGGCCAGGTGCTGCCGTGTGAACGCCCGAGCCGCAACCTTCTCTGCTATTTCCTTCTCTTTCTTCAAGACTTCCGTCTGCTGGGCAATCCTCCGCTCCTTCTCCTCCGTGTTCCTCCTCTCCTGTTCCTGCAGTCTCTGGACCTCGATCAGCTCTGCGTTTCGTCTCTCCTCAAACGCCCTCTGCTGAGCTAACAGACAAGCCAGCTCCTCCTCCTCCATCACCTCACACAGCGACTGCTCCATCACTTTCCCCACCAGCACCTCCAGGATGCCCTGCACTTCCCGGTCAAAGTCAAACAGGTCTCCGTCCTGGATCTGAGTGGCCGTGTCCACACCGGATTTTGCTGGGACGAACAGTGGAGGGTCCGGTTTGTCCAGGAAGTCGTCTGTCTGACACAGACTATCACTGGTCATCACGTGGCTCAGCTCCTCCTGGTTCAGCTCCGTTTGGACCTCCATGTGCTGCCGGCCCTCCACAGCCTCTGGAGTTCTCACTCGGACCTGTTCCTGAGTTCTTCTTCGGGCCGCAGCTTTCTTCTTCTGCTCCTGCTGCCTCTGCATCTCATCCAACTCGGCTTGAGTGCTTGTGGCTGGAGGTGCCGGGCGTAGGTGTTTCCTCTGACCACACGGCGATCGTACATAATGTTTCCATAATGGCTTTGAGCCTGGTCCGGCGGCTCTTCTCTGTATCGGCTCTGGTTCTTCACGGCTCTGGGGCTGCTGGAGGAGACAAATGTCGTGCTCATCTCTCTCTGCCAAACAAACGCCATATTTGACTTTTCAAAATGAGCGTGGATCAGTCGATGCTCTGTTTGTGTGACTGGCTTCATGAGTACGCTTTGACTATTACATCATCAAGCTTTAAAATCAGGTTCCCACGGCACAGGCCATGTGATCAGTCACATGACGACTCAGTCTTCTTCTGTTATGGATCCGCCGCTGTTTGCATACTGACGACGCGGAGTACAGGATTTTGTCGACTGGTGTCAGCTGAACCACCTCCTCATCAACGCGGGGAAGACCAAGGAGATGTTAAGACCAAGGAGATGTTGGTGGACTTCCGCAGACGTGACTCTGCTGCCCCCTCACCAGTGAACATCCAGGGAAGGGACATTGAGAGAGTGGACTCATACAAGTACCTGGGTGTTCATCTAAACCACAAACTGGACTGGACTCATCACACAGACACACAGGAAGAGCCAGAGTCGGCTCTACCTTCTGAGGAGACTCCGGTCCTTTGCAGTGACAGGGCCACTCCTGAGGACCTTCTCTGACTCTGTGGTGGCATCAGCCCTCCTGTACGTGGTGGTCTGCTGGAGCAGCATCACAGAGGGAGAGGAAGAAGCTGGACAAAGTCATCGAGAAGTCCAGCTCCGTCCTGGGCTGTGCTCTGGACTCGGTGCAGGAGATGGGGGACAGAAGGGTCCTGGCTAAACTCACGTCTATGCTGGGCCACGAGTGTCGCCCCCTGCAGGACACTCTGTCCGCTCTGGAGAGCAGCTTTGAATTGCCATGTGTATGAATTGTGCTTTACAAATAAACTTGCCTTGCCACTGCGCCCCCCCAGGCATCGCACTGCGCCTCCCAGAGGGCTAAGTTGGAGGATGCTCTTGGCCTTGGAGCAAGGTAAGTTCGTTCGTTCGACAGCACAGGCAAAATCTGGAGCTGCAGGACATGATTGATGAGTTTGACCGAGAAAAACATGAGCAGCGACGCACAACGTTTATTTAAATCAAGCTCACATCGCTGTTACCCCACATTTACTCCTCAGATACAAAAGAGTGGGGTAACGAAGGACAAGGAGTTTTCCAAAATGTGCATCTGAAAGTTTATTTCTCTTTGGCGTGAGGACAAGACTCACAGTCGCTCACGACACGCCGCGCTCTGGGATTGTGGTGACAAGATGAGACCGGCAAAGAGATGATGACGTAACCAAAACTAACCTGTTACTGACATGAAAAAGTAACTTGGGGAGTACTAGATTACATGGGTGCACAAAACTAACTAATGTTACGTTCTTCGTTACTCTAAAAAAGTCATTTGAGTACTCTTATGCGGCACCCCCAACTCTGCTCAACATATCTGTGTAAGTCAGCTGTCTAAAACCGCACACCTTATTTGATCACTCTTCCTCTTATTATCGTTGTGTTGCACCGAATCAAAGAGCATGTTCCTGTGAATTTAGTTCACTGCCATTGGTAGTAAACCTTTTCCTATTCTGATTTTGATTCTGATCATCAGTTCATGGTTTTGGGAAATGACAGAATAAATACACTTTTGCAATTTACTTTATTCAAATGTTTTACCACATCTCTCTGCAGCATGAACTCTTATTACATCCAAGGTATTTTGGCCCCAATCTTCTCAACACGGTGAAGTAAACGCTTTTCACTGAAGTGCAGGGCACGTGCACTGGCAAATATGGCTTTGTTATCGCTCTTACTACTATTGATAACATTGGGGCTGGTGTGAGTCAACCAGGACGAGGTTTTGTCCTGTATCGAGTCAAGTACAAGGCAATAGTTTCCCGTCCATTCAAAGGAGAGGTGGCGGATGCTGCTGTCACTCAAGTTAACTAGGTTGGATTGTTCATAGAAATGGCTCCTTTGTCATGCTTCATTTCCCGTCATTTCGTTCCTTCCGATCTGGAAAACTATTTGACATGGATGTGTTATAAAGCAGCAGCACTACTTCAGTGTTTATGTTAAGATTTGATTGGAAAATGAATATTGTAAGCAGTTGCAAAATACATTGCGCATCATTTACATTTTCAACTTTACAAATTGCATACTTTGTTCTTTACAATAAAACTTTCATTAAAAAAAATAGAAGTACAGGAGGAGAATGGTGAAATGTACGCAACCAATACACAACTGTATCAAACGTAAGAGTAAAGTTACTCCAAAGAAATGAGTAAAGGGAGGTTTACCTTTACTCCTTTCTTTGAAGCAAGGCGACTTGAGTTAGCGAAGGCAATACGTTTGTAGGTTTTTTTGGTCAGTTTTACATGTCAGATCTTGGAGTGGATGGAGCGAGGTGGAGGCGGGGAGACACATCCTGTACTTCTACTTTGTACTTTAGAAAGTCTTGACTCTATGGTTTCTTTCTGCTGCCACTGAATGAGCTCAGGCTGCGGTTGCTGAAGGGTGGATGGGACATGACGGGTAGATCGAGGCCCAGCTCTACCATGTTCAGAGTGGGCAACTTGAAAGTGGAGGTCCCAGAGCGGCTGCCTGAGGTCAACCGCTGTGACGCAGAGCTGTGGGCCAAGCTGGATTTGGCCCTGGGCGCGGAGCTCCTGGTGCTGCCGCTCGAGGGAGGAGGGACCGGAGAAGGCAAGGACAGGTTTTCCTGCTCGAACTTCATTGCCAGTGCTGCTCTGAGCTCGGGGTGTTTCTGCATGGCTGCCACCAGCATCTTGTCAATGTTTCGGTTGAATTCCTTTAGTTCTTTGAGCCTGATGTCCTTCTCTTCAAAAGTCTCACCCTTGCTTTGGTTAGCTGAGCGGATCTCCCTTATCAACTTTGAGCGCTGTTTTGTAGCTCGGTCAATCTTTTCCTGCTGAGACGCCACTTCTTTGGTGATGTTAGCGACGAGTGCCAGCTTGTCCTCAATCTTTTCTTTCTCGAGGCTTTCTTCCAGCAGCAGATTCTCAAGGGTGCGGTTCATGTCCTGTAAATTCTGCTCCAGCTCCTGAACTTGAATCTGCTTGTACCTCAGTGTGGCCTCTGCCGCCTTCAGCTCCTCCTCCAGCCTTAACTTTTCCTGGAACTCAGGGATGGATTCTTTGACCCTATTCAAGGATTCACGAAAAAATGAGTTGGAACTGTTGCACATGAAGATAGTGTTCTCTAGTGCACGATTATCACGCTCAATTTTATGAATTTTAGTATCCAGTTGGTTTCCTTTGCGCTTCAGATCTTCCTTGTCTTGGGCAGCCTTTATGACGTAGTAAACTTCGGACTCCTCACCTTCAGGACCCGTCATTGAAATGGTCAAAACATCAAAGCGTTTCATCATCAAGTCGACCTTTGACAACTTCTCATTCAAGTCCACACTCAGCTTGAGCCGCTCCTGATCGATGAACTTGAGCTCTTGAGTCTGCACTTCTTTGTTAACGCGGATCTCTTCCTCTTGCTCCTTCATCACTCTCTGAAACTCCAGACGCTGTTTCTCCAGAGACATCACACTGTATGTCTTACTGTACAACAGATCACGCTTACGCTTCACCTCCATTTTCAGGATGTTGTGCTCCATCTTGTTTTCCGGCTTCTGTGACCGCAGTAACTTGAGCTCCTTCTCGTTGGTGTTACACAGCAGCTCGAGCTCTTCCACTTTCTCCTCCAAATTTCTCCTCTGACATTCACATTTATCCAGTTTCTTTTTAAAGCTACAGATGTCCTCCTCAACTTTCTTCAGCATGCTGCTCTGCGAAGCAGCTTGTTTGTTCTTCTCCTCCAGAGCCGTCGTCAGCTCTAAGATCTTCATATCAAGAATTTTCTTCTCTTCTTTGTCCCCAGTCCCCTGCAGCCGCTCCAGTTTGGTTGTGAGGGAGTGGATCTCAGCTTCTTGTTGGTTCATGGTTATCTGCTGTGACAGTAAAGCCCTCTCAATGTTCCTTTGCTCATTTTCCAGCATGAGAATGTTGCACTTGCTCTTGGAGATTTGGGCGAGAGCCTTTTTCTCTTCACTCCTCAGAGTCTGCAGCTGTTTTTTGCTGTGAAATAACTCTTTCATGTAATCACGCAGATGCCCTTCCAACTCCTTGATTGTCTGCTGCTCATCCTGAAGGAAGCGTTCCATCTGAGACGCCCTGTCCTCTTCACTCAGAGCTGTCTCAGTCACTCCTCTGAGCTTCTCCTCCAGGGCAGTGTTGTAGGCGCTGACTGTTTTCAGTTTCTCATCATTGTCACAGATCTCTTTTTTCAGTCGAGATATGTGGGACATAGCAGCATCCACCTCCCATGTTGTTCTCTCCAGATTGTTCTTGCATGTACTTAACTCATCCTTGAGACAGTTGAAGTTGCCCTCGTGCTCCTTCAGCTCCTGTTGCAGTTTGAGGTTGAGCTGGTTGGTCCTCATCACCTTCCTCTCAGTCTCTCTGTTGTTGTTCTGCTGGGATTTGAGCAAGTGCTCATTTTCGGTAATAGAACTGTTCTTTTCTCTGACTTGCTGGTTCATCTCTGCCAGTCTCAGTGCACAGTGTTGCATCTCATTGTCTCGTTGCTTCATCTGCTTCAGGGTGAATTCCCACTGCTGAATGAGCTGCTGTGTTTCCTGATGAACCTGATGCATATTGTCATTGGTTTTGTCCAGGACAATCTGTGTAGATAGTGTCTCTGTTAACTCTTTGTCGAGAGCTTTGCGTTTCTCCTTTGCCTCCAAAGTCTTCTTCTCAATGGCTAAAGTAAGTGACTTGATCGTCTGCTCGTCCT
>BJKM01001417.1:0-12500 GCA_015082035.1 Chaenogobius annularis | reverse complement strand
TCCTCCCGCTTTCTCTCCTCGCGCCTTCGTGAAACTTTGGCGACTACGGCGAAAACAAAAAACAAAAAACGACACCCCGGCCTCTTCTGAAAGGCTCGGTAAAAGTGTCAGTTTCCGTCCTTCATCTGAAAAACCTCGACGTTTTTACGATCGTCAGCGCGCTTTGACGAGCTCGCCGTCCAGTCCTGCTCCTCGTTAAGATCATGACGGGGCGCGTTCATGTCCTGCTTGATCATGATTAATGAGGAGCAACGCGTCACGTTGTGTTTAAAGGACCGTTTGGAGGTTTCACAGTCAGAATGAGCGTCGTCTAACTCTGGCCGGGGTGCGACTTATATATATTATTAACTTCGTCTCCCTCCGGAGTTGGCGGCGTTGTTTAGAAGCGACGTCGAGGAATCATCTGGACTCTGTAGAACTGAATCTTTTTCTACAATGGAACACTCCTGGACGAATGAGGGATTACACCGACTTGTTAGCATGTTCTTTATGCTTTAGTGATCTGAATAAGTGTTCATACGTGACGTGAACGTACCAGACACTGAGGACAGTTCGTTGTCTGCGCGTCATGTCGCGTGTCACGTTAGCATACGACCTTCTATTCACCATGTTCTCTAATCTGTTATTATTCTAAATTGAATTTCCTGATGAAATGTCTGTTCTTGGTCTTAGATTTGATCAAATACATTTCCCCCAAAAATGCGACTTGTACTCCAGTGCGATTTATATGTTTTTTTCTTCACTATTATGCAGATTTATTGTATTTACTGATATTGAATCCGTTTCTTAAATAGCAGTAAAAACCCCAGAGCCTTCACCAAACCAATAAATGTTGCACAGGTGGCGCCACAATACCCCGAAAACAAACCTAAAAGAGCAGAAAATGGAAGAAACGCTCGCAACACGCCTGGATTAAAAGATCCTTGTCTTTTACAGGCGTCACGAGGTCAAACTCATCCCGTCCGGACAGGGTCTCTGAGGGTCCGCGCGAAGCTTGGGCACCACTGGGCGCTTGTTTGAACGTCCGGATAAACGCGGAGCCGCACTGGGAGCCGGAGTCACAGCCCGCAGGTTCCCGGTGGTCTTCGTTTACACCAGTTCCACTCCTTCCTCCCTGTTTGACTCGTCATCACTGGGACCAGCGTGACCCCGTGGAGCTTGTGGACACAAACACAGAAAATATAGACTTCATTTTGTTACATTTAGACATGTTTTAGTCTTGATTTAGTCATTTTAAGTTTTGGTTTAGTCCTGGTTTAATCCTGGTCTAGTTTAGTCCTGGTTAAGTCACATGAATGACTCCATAAAACGGGACAAGTCGGATGAAGGCCACGTCATTTATACAGAAACATCTCACTTTTCTCACCTGTTTTCTTCTCTTTCCGGTAACAGTACATGATCAGTACAAGGCCTCCGACAACCAACCCCAACACCAACCCCAACACCAACCCCAACACCAACCCCAACACTCCTGACCCGCCAGCTGCACCTAGAAAAAACAAACATCATGAGATCAGCACAACACAGACAGCAGAGGGCAGTGGTGCGAGGCTAAGACGGTGTTTCCCAACCAGAGGTACGGGGACCTGGAGGTACGTCGAGTGGTTTCAGATCAGAAATGATGGAAATAGTGTGGTATGTTTAAAAAAAATATTTGCCATTTGAAACAAATTTGACTTTAGAATGTTTTCGAGGCGTTTGTCACGTGATCATTCACCAGGAATCATTCACATTTCATTTCAGAACACAGAATATTGATTTATTTTTGAGAGTGAATGAAAGAAGCAGAAAGACGTATATAACGTATAATGCCGGCCCCCCTTTCACAAGGAAAACATTTATGGGTCCAACTTTTCCATTGTAAACACAAATACATGCAACTTATTTAAGTAAATAACAACAGCAGTTGCTCCTCCTCCTTTTGTTGTAACGTCGTTTAAATGCTTGAATGCATTTCTAACCTGCTCTTTAAGACTTCAGTTCCTTCATAACATCATCATACTTCGATAGTCAAATGTATGTGTCTGAGACGGAGTATTCAAGACTACAACTGTGGAGCTACTCCCTGAGTAAGCCCCGCCCCATGGCTTCAAAACACTATTGTAAACGGTCGGTAGGTTGAACCTTAAACCTCCATTTGTGTTTAAAGAGGATTCTTGTTCACAAAAGAGAATCCTCTTTAAACACAAATGGAGGGTTAAGGTTCAGTTTGCTGTCAAATACAACAGTATTTATATATATGTACTACACCAGCCTGGGTCATTCAGAGGGTAATCAGGTACTCATCAGTGATGAGGAGCTGCAGCAGCTAACAATAGGATTCATATGGCCCATTACAGGGCTGTTCGGGGAACAAAGAAGATTAGTTTGAAGTGAAACGGTAAACAGCTATTATCAGGAGGTTCCGCCCAGTGGGCGGGGCTTCTCAGAATCGAGCCACAGATTGAGAATGACTTGGATGAGTCCAGATGACCAACTGAAGCTTTTTCTCCCTCCTGGACGAATGGGGTATTACACCGACTATACTGGATTATGGCAAGTTTCCAGAAGCAAAATATTTTACCTTTTGAATGAGAAATAGTCTTTAAACTCTGAAGCTGAAACCCACAAATACCAAAAACTTGTATCAAAACTAGTCTAAAAAATCCCTTTCCTGATAAGGTTTAAAATGGTCTGGATTTATATCAGATCTAACATGAGACAACGCGGGAATATTACATTCTGTTGTCTCAAAACATATTGTTCTAACACAGGCGGCAACTTTGAGCTTTTTACCTGTCCTTAAAGACAGGGGGCGCTCTGAGACATTTGTCCAAGGACAGAGGGCGCTCTGGGACATGTGTCTAAGGACAGGGGGCGCTCTGGGACAATGTGTCTAAAGACAGGGGGCACTCTGGGACATTTGTCTAAAGACAGGGGGCGCTCTAGGACATTTGTCTAAAGACAGAGGACGCTCTGGGACATTTGTCTAAAGACAGGGGGCGCTCTGGGATATTTGTCTAAAGACAGGGGGCGCTCTGGGACATTTGTCTAAAGACAGAGGACGCTCTGGGACATTTGTCTAAAGACAGGGGACGCTCTGGGACATTTGTCTAAAGACAGGGGGCGCTCTGGGTCGCTCTGTGTCCCATGTTCATCTGGTAAACAGCAAATATGAGGAATACATAATAATTTACTTTAAGGGTTAAAGGTCATGATCATTTTTACCAGCTCCGCCCCTTTTCCACCGGGCCTTGGAAACACATTTTTGAGAAAAAGGACACAATCCGAGTGTTTGCTCACATTGGAGAGTGAAAGCTTCAACTTCCCTTGGACCATCTCTTCAAAGTCCAGTTTGGTCCGATTTGTGTAAGAAGAGTTTTGTCCCTCTAAATCTTCCATGCCCTTTCGCAACACCAACACCTCTTTACCATCCTTGTACCAGTCCACAACTTTTTGGGAAACATCATGTCCCGATGTGATCTTACATTGTAAAAAAACGGTGCTGCCAACTTTCCCCGTCACGTCCTTTGGATCACACCTTATGTCGTCTGCTAAAAGAAGAAGAACACACCAAAAGTCACTCATGTTCAGAAGAGCAGAGGAGAAGATGTCCAGTAACAGGTTTGAACCAGATCTGCTCATGGTCCACAAACAGGAAGAGTTATGAATCTGGTCTTCCAGCTGTTTACCGTTACTATAGCGATTATATTTGTAGAGGAAGTCGGAGCTCTCACTGACAAAATATTGCTCACGTTCACGTCGTCATCGTTTCAGCTGCAGAACCTTCTCACGTTCACGTCGTCATCGTTTCAGCAGCAGAACCTTCTCACGTTCACGTCGTCATCGTTTCAGCAGCAGAACCTTCTCACGTTCACGTCGTCATCGTTTCAGCTGCAGAACCTTCTCACGTCGTCATCGTTTTAGCTGCAGAAACCTTCTCACGTTCACGTCGTCACGTCATCGTTTCAGCTGCAGAACCTTCTCACGTTCACGTCGTCATCGTTTCAGCTGCAGAACCTTCTCACGTTCGTCGTCATCGTTTCAGCTGCAGAACCTTCTCACGTTCACGTCGTCATCGTTTCAGCTGCAGAACCTTCTCACGTTCACGTCGTCATCGTTTCAGCTGCAGAACCTTCTCACGTTCACGTCGTCATCGTTTCAGCTGCAGAACCTTCTCACGTTCACGTCGTCATCGTTTCAGCTGCAGAACCTTCTCACGTTCACGTCGTCATCGTTTCAGCTGCAGAACCTTCTCACGTTCACGTCGTCATCGTTTCAGCTGCAGGACCTCCTCATGATTCGTTGTTTTGTCGTTTTTAGTGCTTGATCAGATCAGATCGTTGGGGTTGAATAAAAGCACCGCTTTGACAGAGGAGACGTTGGACAAACATCTGACTTTGCTTTCTTGTGTCCACAGTGAGGCTCTTGGATGTTCTCCTGGAGTTTATGTGAATCGTTTCCTTTAATGCCCTTTTCATAGAATATATGTTGTTTTTATTATTGATCAATGTTTTATGTTGGCAATAAACCTGGTTCTGGTTCTGGTTCTGACTATACCAACTTGGATTTAAGGCCTTTTTACTGTCACTCAATTGTTGTTCTGGTTGTTGTTGTTGTTGTGTGGTTGTTGTTGTTGTTGTTGTTGTTGTGGTTGTTGAAGAAAGGTTGTACTGTTCTGAAACACAAATGAACTGACAAACGGTGCTTTACATTTGAACATCATGAAAAAAGTGACATGTTTTCAGAGCTTTTCTTGTCTCTCTTCCAAGTGGTGACTTTGGATGTTCAGCCAGTCATTTTTCTACAATAAGGCAGCACAAGCCACTAGGGGCGCCAATGCTTCATTTGTGGACCGATGCGCAGGACTCATAATTCACTTTCAATTGAAGACTTGTTCAGACGTTTCTATGGCAACAACATGTAGTAATGTTAGTATTATTATTAATATTAATCCAAATATAATGAAAATATTATTATTATTATTATTATTATTGTTATAAAACTTCATATATAATTATATTATATATATGTATATAATATATATATATATATATATATATGTATATGTGTGTGTGTGTGTGTGTGTGTGTGTATATATATATATATATATATATATATATACACAGAGCTCTGAGAGTTCACACAGTCGGACAATAACTGACGTGAATGTGGAGTCGGCTGCCCGGTGGTGGAGTGGTTAGGTGCAGCAGCACACATGCCAGGCTCCATGTACTCCGACAGTTTGCTGTATGTCCTCCCTTCGCTCAGGCCTATTTCACGCTCAGCTGTCCAGTCTAAAGATTTCCATATTTGACATATTTTGTGAATGCAGTCGCTTTCCAAAGATAACTCAACGACACTCTTTTACTACTCGTCTTCATTTGGGAAATAGAGACTCCAAAGGTTCATCCTTTTCTTCATCAATCTCTTCAACATTTTGCATCTTTTAATTCATTGTTGTGAAAACTATTTCAAAAGAAAACCAAAACCCATTCCATTCCCTCTGAACACTGTTATTGTGTAACTTTACATTTGATGCCGTGAAAAATGAAATTAAACTTGCATAACAAAATATGACACAATAAAACTCGAGCTCATGCAGCTTTCACAGTATGGAGCACCTTCCTCCAGAAACATCCTCTTCTTCATCTGACCCATCTCTATCTGGTGTTTGGTCTTGAGTCGGTCCAGTTCCACCTTGTTCACGTTTCCTCCCGCTTTTCTCCAGAACGTGTCCATTTCCTGTTGCTGTTTCTGTTCTAACTCTCGTTTTCTTTTCCCAATGAGCTGTATTTTTCTCTAAAAGCTCCTTGGTGATTTCATTCCGTTCTTTCTCGTGTCTCGTCTTTATTTCGTCCACTCTTTCTTTCAGCTGTCGCTTCCGCTCGTTCCACAGCTCAGATTCTAAATCTTTTAATTGTTTGTGGTGGTTCTCAGACAGCTTTTCCTTTTTCAGCGGGAGGTCGTCTTCCTCTTCCTCCAGGTCTTCCACTTCTTGCTTCTGCCGTTTCTTTAACTTCTCGACTTTCCGTTTACGCTCTCGTTCAAACTGATCCGAAATCTCTTTTTCGCATGTTTTCGTCTCTCGTTTGTGTTTTCTCTGGACGTTCCTTATGTCCTCGCTCTTCGTCTTCTCTTCCATCAGGGCGACTATTGCCAAATCGATCAGTTCTTGCTTGTGTGCGCTCTTATTCGTTTTCAAAGTGGTTTCGTTGTGAGTTTTAAGCTCTTCTAAGCTTTTGTATTCTCCCTCTTTGCGTTTAATATCCTCTTCAAAACGCCGAACTTCTTCCAGGCGTTGGTCTATGAGCGCTGCAAAGTCGATCTCCTTCCTCCTCTGGAACTCGTTAAATTCTTCCGCCTGCTTCCGCGCCTCGTCTTCGTACTTCCTTTTCAAGTCGTCGAGCTGTTGATTATGCTTCTCTTCCAGTTCTTTCCTCATTGTCTCCTCTTGTTCACGCAGTCGTCGATCTTTTTCTCTTTCCTTTGTCCACGTTTCCAGCTTCTCATTGTATTCCTGCTGCTGCTTTTTGAGCCTCTCTTGCTCCTCCAGCCACTTCTTCTGCTCCTCTTTGTATCGTCTTACACTCTCTCTCCTCTCTTCCTCCCAGGCTTTCCTTTCCTGCTCAATCTTATCCTTGCTTTCTTGAGATTTCAAATCAAACCTACGTTGAAGGTTCTCCTCCAATTCCTGAATCTTCTGTTTGTTTTCCTGTCGTTTATCTTCTTCCATCTGTTTTTCCTTCATATATTCCTCCTCTTTCCTTTTCTGGTTCTCGCTCCACTGCTTCCGATCCTTTCTGATTTGAGCTTTCATTGCTCTCAGCTCTTTGTCCTTCTGGTCTCTCTGTCCCTCAGTCTCCTCTCGCTCTTTGTCCATTTTGCTTTGGATTTCCTGAATCTCTCGTTCGTGTTTATCCCTCATTTCTTGCATTTCTCTTCTCAGCTCTTCCTCCTTTTCCTTCAGCAGTCTTTGCACCTCTTCCTGAATGGCGGCCTCAGCTTCTTTGAGCATGTCGTGTGTGTAGCAGCTTCCACCGTTTTCCTCCACCAGAGCGTCAATCTTTTGGATCAGTTCATCGACTTGGACTTGTTTTTTACTCTCGTCGCAGTTGTTGGAGACGTGGTATCTGTTCCCACATTCAGAGATGAGCCTCTGACACAAAGGGTCACATTTGTTTCCAATAAACTCTTCAATGGTTGTCTTGTTTGTCTCCAACACATCTCCATGAGTGAAAAGAACGATTGTGTATTTCTGTGCGTCTTTTCCAAACCCTTTCTTGATCAGGTTCAGGGTCTCGTTTTCCTCTGGCGTGAACCTGCCGATACCCAGCACCAACAGAAAGACGTGTGGTCCTGGAGCCAAAAGACTGACGCATTTCATCATTTCATCATCGATCTCGTGATCGGACATGCTCATGTCGAACAGACCAGGAGTACCCACTACATCCACGCGGCGGCGCTTCAGCTCGCGCTGCTCTTTCTGACAAAACTTGGTGGTGGCTTTTTGCCGAAATCACAGGAACTCTCTCTCGGCGCTTCAGCTCGCGCTGCTCTTTCTGACAAAACTTGGTGGTGGCTTTTTGGCCGAAATCACAGTTGAACTCTTCTCTTCCCAGGATGGTGGTCTTTCCAATCAGGACGATCCGCAGAGTCTTCTCACTCTTTGTGCCCTCTGCAAACCAAGAAATCTGGTGTTATGACAAGAACTGCAACAAAACTCAACACGCAATTCATAATCCTAGTGTTTCTAGAGATTCACTGATCCAGATTTCTCTACAAATACTTCTGTGCTTCGATACAAACTGATAAAGTACAGGCCGGAAGTGAGTGAGACCGAGTATGCAAAATCTCGAGTGATTTGAGTCATCTTCAGTCGACGTTCAAAGCGCCATTGCCTCGACGATCCCCATCGACCCCACGCTCACTGAGATCACATCAGATCCATCAGATTGTAATGGTGAATACTGTATATATTTTACTAATATTCTGATCATGAATCTAATCTACTTCTATGAACAATGGCCGTGTATTTTAGTGCGAAAGTGAAACTAAAATGTATCTTTACTTTGCGCACAAATACTTAACGTGTGCAAATGTATAAAAGCGCCACAAATGCCACACAAAATCACACAGAAGCGTCGTACCTTCATCAAGCCCCGCCTCTGTTCAGACACGTGCCAACACGCCGTACAAACGGAACGCTTCCGCCCTGTGCCCGCTGTAGTCAGAGTTCTCTCACGTTTACGTTTCGTCTCACTTCTGGACACCTAAACGTCTGAAGAAGACTTTTCAGCCGAGGATGACTTGCAGTACTTTACACCCAGTGCACAAACGAAGCACTGGCACCCCCTAGTGGCTGAAAGTGCTAGAAGATGCATGTGATTATTAGTAAAGTAAAGTGGCGAAGATGGTGACGATAGTGAAGCCTGTGATTTGAGAGGTGATGTTTGTGTCACAGGTCGCCCGCGAAAAACAGGTCTCGATCTCGATTGTAAAATAAAGGTGAATATAATCAATAATAAATAACTGGGAGTAATCGCATTCTGGCTCCTCCCACTCATTTCAAAGTGAAAGTAAGAGTAAAAGGATCGGCGTGTAAAGACTGTTCCTCTGCGTGCGTGACTTGCATGGGACAATGCTGCGTCGTGGTCTGCTCGTTTGCACTCTTATTGCACTTGTGCCTGTTCACCACGGAAACGGTAAGTTCATCACGGGCCGCGCCGGGGGCCAAACGGACTGTAGAGGGTCAAGACTCACTAAAGTGTTGCTTTCATTTGGGTTTGCATAATACTCACGTCACGTACTTTTGAAAATGTATTTGTATCATTTTATGACCCTTCGAAGCAACTTCAAACTGCTTCAAACTGTTTATTTCATCAAAAGGACTAGTTAGGGTTAGGCTAACTACACCGAGTAGTGCTTGTCTTGGGTGCTTTTTACTTGTACTCAAGCACAGATTTGGCAGCAGTATTTGAGTAATTGAGTGCATTTGAATCATGGAACTGTACTTTTATTTGAGTACAAAGATCCAGTACTCTTTGCATTTGTGATCGTTATTAGTCCGATCATTAAACGAGAAAGAAAAACACCATTTGAATAATTGATTCAATAAAGTCACAAACTTCTGGTGTTTTATTAGCCCACATTGACAGTGAAGTCTGTCGTGTTGCTTTTAACATGGGCCAAGAGCTGTGGGCCCGTGGTTGTTGTGGGCCTGTGGGTTTGTGGGCCCTTGGGTTTGTGGGCCCGTGGGTTTGGGTTTGTGTGGCCTGGTGGGGTTTTTGTGGGCCCGTGGGTTTGTGGGCCCTTGGGTTTGTGGGCCCTTGGGTTTGTGGCCCGTGGGTTTGTGGGCCGTGGGTTTGTGGGCCTGTGGGTTTGTGGGCCTGTGGGTTTGTGGGCCGTTTGGGTTTGTGGCCTGTGGGTTTGGGGCCTTGGTTTGTGGGCCTGTGGGTTTTTTGTGGGCCTTGGGGTTTGTGGGGGTTGTGGGCCTGGGTTTGTGGGCCCTTGGGTTTGTGGCCTGTGGGTTTGTGGGCCCTTGGGTTTGTGGGCCTGTGGGTTTGTGGGTTTGTGGGTTTGTGGGCCCGTGGGTTTTGTGGGCCTGTGGGTTTGTGGGCCCTTGAGTTTGTGGGCCTGTGGGGTTTGTGGGCCTGTGGGATTTGTGGGACCTGTGGGTTGTGGGCCTGTGGGTTTGTGGGGCCCGTGGGTTTGTGGCCCGTGGGTTTGTGGGCCCGTGGGTTTGTGGCCTGTGGGTTTGTGGCCTGTGGGTTTGTGGCCTGTGGGTTGTGGGCCTGTGGCCCTATGGTTTTGTGGGCCCGTGGGTTTGTTGGCCCTTGTTTTTGTGGGCTGTGGGTTTGTGGGCCCTTGGGTTTGTGGCCTGTGGTTTGTGGCCTGTGGGTTTGTGGGCCCTTGGGTTTGTTGGGTTGTGGGCCTGTGGGTTTGTGGGCCGTTGGGTTTGTGGGCCTGGGTTTGTGGGCCCTGTGGCTTTGTGGGCCTGTGGTTTGTGGGCCGTTGGGTTTGTGGGCCTGTGGGTTTGTGGGCCCTTGGCTTTGTGGGCCTGTGGTTTGTGGGCCGTTGGGTTTGTGGGCCTGTGGGTTTGTGGGCCCTTGGCTTTGTGGGCCTGTGGGTTTGTGGGCCCTTGGGTTGTGGGTTTGTGGGCCCTTGGTTTGTGGGCCTGTGGGTTTGTGGCCCTGTGGATTTGTGGGCCTGTGGGTTTGTGGGCCTGTGGGTTTGTGGGCCTGTGGGTTTGTGGGCCCGTGGGTTTGTGGGCCCGTGGGTTGTGGGCCTGTGGGTTTGTGAGCCTGTGGGTTGTGGTGGGGTTTGTGGGCCTTGTGGGCCCTTTGGGTTTGTGGGCCCGTGGGTTTGTGGCCCTGTGGGTTTGTGGGCCTGTGGGTTTTGGGCCCTGTGGGTTTGTGGGCCTGTGGGTTTTGCTGTGGGTTTGGGCCTGTGGGTTTGTGGGGGGCCCTTGGGTTTGTGGGCCCTTGGGTTTGTGGGCCTGTGGGCCTGTGGGTTTGTTGGCCCTTGGGTTTGTGGGTGGGTTGTGGGCCTGTGGGTTTGTGGGCCCGTGGGTTTGTGGGCCTGGGGTTTGTTGGCCCTTGGTTTGTGGGCCCGTGGTTTGTGGGCCTTGGGTTTGTTGGCCGTGGGTTTGTGGCCTGTGGGTTTGTGGCCTTGGTTTTGGGCCTGTGGTTTGTGGCCCGCCCTTGGGTTTGTGGGCCTGTGGGTTTGTGGGCCTGTGGTTGGCCCTTGGGTTTGTGGCCCTGTGGGTTGTTGTGGCCCTGGCCTGTGGGTTTGTGGGCCCTGTGGTTTGGGCTGTGGGTTTGTTGGCCCGGGTTGTGGCCCTGTGGTTTGTGGGCCCTTGGGTTTGTGGGCCTGGGTTTGTTGGGCCCGTGGGTTTGTGGGCCCGTGGGTTTGTGGGCCTTGGGTTTGTGGCCTTGGTTTGGGGCCTGTGGGTTTGTGGGCCTGTGGGTTTGTGGGGGTGGGTTTGTGGGCCTGTGGGTTTGTGGCCCTGTGTGGGTTTTGTTGGCCCTGTGGGTTTGTGGGCTGTGGGTTTGTGGGCCTGTGGTTTGTGGGTGGGCCTGGGTTTGTGGGCCCTTGGTTGTGGCCCTGTGGTTTTGTGGGCCTGTGGGTTTGTGGCCCTTGGTTTGTTGTGGGCCTGTGGTTTGTGGCCCGTGGGTTTGTGGGCCTGTGGGTTTGTGGCCTGTGGGTTTGTTGGCCTGTGGGGCCCTTGTTTGGGCCTGTGGGTTTGTGGGCCTGTGGGTTTGTTGGCCCTTGGTTGTGGGCCTGTGGTTTGTGGGCCCTTGGGTTTGTGGGCCTGTGGGGTTTTGTTTGTGGGCCCGTGGGTTTGTGGACCTGTGGGTTTGTTTGTGGGCCCCTTGGGTTTGTGGGCCTTGTGGGTTTGTGGGCCTGTGGGTGTGGGCCCTTTGGTTTGGGTGGGCGTTGTGGGCCCGTGGGTTTGTGGGCCCGTTTGTGGGCCTTGGTTTGTGGGTTTTGTGGGCCCGTGGGTTTGTTGGCCCTTGGGTTTGTGGGCCTGTGGTTTGTGGGCCTGTGGGTTTGTGGGCCCTGTGGGTGTTGGGCCCGTGGGTTTGTGGGCCCTGTGGGTTTGTTGGGTGGGTTTGTGGGCCGTGGTTTGTGGGCCCTTGTTTTGGGCCCGTGGGTTTGTGGGTTTGTGGGCCTGTGGTTTGGGCCCTTGGTTGTGGGTGTGGGTTGTGGGCCTTGGGTTTGTGGGCTGCTGGGTTTGTGGCCCTGTGGTTTGTGGGCCGTGGGTTGTGGGCCTGTAGGTTTGTGGCCCTTGGGTTTGTGGGCCCAGTGGGTTTATGTGGCCTGTTGGGTTTGTGGGTATGTGGTTTGTGGGCTGTGGTTTGTGGCCCGTGGGTTGTGCCCTTGGTTTGTCCTGAGTTGTGGGTTTGTTGGCCGTGGGATTTGTGGGCCTGTGGGGTTTAGTTGCCCGTTGGGTTTGTGGGCCTGTGGGTTTGTTGGCCCTTGGCGTTTGTGGGCCCTGTTTGTGGGCCCGTGGGTTGTGGGCCCTTGGGCTTGGGTGGGCTGTGTGGGTTTGTTGGCCCGTGGTGTTGTGGCCCTGGTGGCCCTTGTGGGCCGTGGGTTTGTGGGTTTGTGGGCCTGTGTGTGTTTGTGCGTCCTGTGGT
Organism: Chaenogobius annularis; assembly: GCA_015082035.1. Taxonomy (NCBI): domain Eukaryota; kingdom Metazoa; phylum Chordata; class Actinopteri; order Gobiiformes; family Gobiidae; genus Chaenogobius; species Chaenogobius annularis. The sequence continues at coordinate 378 of BJKM01001417.1, read as the reverse complement.
TTGTGGGCCCGTGGGTTTGTGGCCCGTGGTTTGGTTGGGCACGTGGTTTGTGGTTTGTGGGCCTGTGGGTTTGTATGCCCTTGGGGTTTGTGGGTCCTTGGGTTTGTGGGCCGTGGGTTTGTGGCCTGTGGGTTTGTGGGCCCTTGAGTTTGTGGGCCCGTGGGTTTGTGGGCCTGTAGTTTGTTGGCCCTTGGTTTTGTGGGCCTGTGGTTTTGGGTGGCTTGGGTTGGTGGGCCTGCTGGGTTTGTGGGCCTGTGGGTTTGTGGGCCTTGGGTTTGTGGGCCTGTGGGGTTGTGGGCCTGTGGGTTTGTGGGCCTGTGGGTTTGTGGGCCCTTGGTTGTGGGCCTGTGGGTTTGTGGCCGTGGTTTGTGGGCACGT
>BJKM01001416.1:25000-41589 GCA_015082035.1 Chaenogobius annularis | reverse complement strand
CACTTTAAGGCCCGGTCTCTGCGTAGGAGCCACTTTAAGGCAGGCCCGGTCTTTGTGCGTCTGTGGGAGGAGCATGTCCCAGAGAAGTCCGTGGACAAAGTGGATTCAATGGGAGTTCGTTTCAGGTCAAAGGTCAAAGGTCAGTCTCGCCTTAAACCCTTTAACCTTGAATCGTTTCAGCTCAAACATTTTGAAACCAGCAGCTATTGTTGTTCGCCTCATTGTCAGACTCAGGGCGTGGGTCTTCGCTCTTCGTGAAGTCGGAATGCAGAAAAACGGAGCTTTAAATCTCGTCAAGTGTTTTTGTCCCAGTTTTAAACACTTGTAGCGAATGAGGCCGATTCGGAAGATTGTTCAAATGTATTTATTTATTTATTTATTTATTGCTAAGATTGTATTTATTGAAAAGTATCACACTGTAAAACTGAAGCAGATCCAGCCTCGCTTTGAGCTCCTCCCCGTTTCTAAAGCCTTAGTGGAATGTGAGCGTCCTCCAGGGGGCGCTGTGCTGTCCTGTGTGAGCGTCCTCCAGGGGGCGGGTGCTGTGAGCGTCCTGCCGTGCTGTCCTATGTGAGCGCCCTCCAGGGGGCGCCGTGCTGTCTGTGAGCGTCCTCCAGGGGGCGCTTGTCTGTCTATGTGAGCGTCCTCCGGGGGGCGTGCTAACACATGTGAGCGTCCTCCAGGGGCGCCGTGCTAACATATGTGAGCGTCCTCCAGGGGCGCCGTGCTAACACATGTGAGCGTCCTCCAGGGGGCGCCGTGCTAACACATGTGAGCGTCCTCCAGGGGGCGCCGTGCTAACATATGTGAGCGTCCTCCAGGGGGCGCTGTGACTCACAGTTTAGACTTTCATCCACACAAATGTGACACTTATTTGGAGGACTGAACATGTATTATGTGTTCGACCGTTCGTATTCGCATTCAGCTCCAGACGCCGAAAAGTCTCCCAAACACAAACCTGGTCCGGACAGGTCCTGGTTTAGTCCTGGTTTAGTCCTGGTTCTAACGTGTGGTTTAGTGGTCGTAATGATCCGGCTCGTGGCTCAAACAAGGCTTCCTCTGTCACACCTTTATCGAATGTACAATAAACGTTTACAACACAAACACGAGACGGACTTCTTTTCTGTGGTTTAGTCCTGGTTTAGACTGGTTTAGTCCTGGTTTGACTGGTTTGGACCTGGTTTGGTCCTGGTTTGGTCCTGGTTTGGGTCTGGTTTAGTCCTGGTTTAGTCCTGGTTTAGTCCGGGTTTGGACCTGGTTTGGTCTGGTTTGGTCCTGGTTTGGTCCGGTTTTGGTTTAGTCCTGGTTTAGTCCTGGTTTGGACCTGGTTTGGCTGGGTTTAGTCCTGGTTTAGTCTGGTTTAGACCTGGTTTGGACCTGGTTTAGACCTGGTTTAGTCCTGGTTTAGACTGGTTTAGACCTGGTTTAGTCCTGGTTTGGACCTGTTTGGACTGGTTTAGTCCTGGTTTAGTCCTGTTTAGTCCTGGTTTAGTCTGTGTTAGACCCGTGTTAGACCCTGTTAGACCTGGTTTATCCTGGTTTAGTCCTGGTATAGACCTGGTATAGACGGCTTTAGACCTTTGCTTTAGACCTGGTTAGAGCTGGTTTGTCCTGGTTTGGACCGGGTTTAGTCCCTTTAGACCTTAGTCCTGAGTCCCTGTCCCTGCTTTAGTCCGCTTTAGTCCCGCTTTAGACCCGCTTTGACCCGCTTTAGACTGGTCTGGACAGTTTAGACCTGCTTTAGACCTGGTTTAGACTGGGGTAGTCTGGTTTTAGTCTGGTCTGGTTTAGCTTGGGTCTGGTTTGAATTGGTCTGGTCTGGTCTGGTTTGAATGGTCTGGTCTGATTTGAAATTGGTCTGGTCTGGTTTGGTCTGGTCTGGTTTGAATTGGTCTGGTCTGGTTTGAATTGAATGGTCTGGTCTGATTTGAATGAATTGGTCTGGTTTGAATTGGTCTGGTCTGGTTTGAATTGGTCTGGTCTGGTTTGAATTGGTCTGGTCTGGTTTGAATTGGTCTGGTCTGGTCTGGTTTGAATTGGTCTGGTCTGATTTGAATTGGTCTGGTCTGGTTTGGTCTGGTTGGTCACCGCTGTGACACGTTTGTCACTGGTGGTGGAACTTGTCTACTCAGTCTAAGGTCTTGGTCTTGGTTCGGGGCGGTTTGGGATAAACTGTCAACCTTTATTTTCCAGCTTTTGTTGGGAGTTTGAGATGTTCTCGGATCCAGGTCTCCATAACTTGACCTCATCTTTACCTTCAGTGTTGGAAGGCCGAGAACCTGCAGGTTTCCTCTGAGTTCTCCAGCTCGTCCTCCTCTTGGCTGAAGACAAGTCCCTGGTTTGTCACGTTTTCAGACAAGAAGCATTGATCTCAAATTAGAGAAGGTAAATCCACACTCGCCACAAGAGCAGAACATCTGCTCCAGTGTTTTCAGTCATAAAAGGTCAGGAAACGTTCACTGTCAAATAAAGTCAGCAGGGTTAGAGATGAGAAGGTTTCAGGACACCTATGGATTTTGTCAATGAGTTTAAAAGACATTTCCACGTTCAGCAGAATTTTTATTACAAATATAAACATCTCAAACAAATGTGGCCTCCATGTCATTTTGAGAAACACTTTTCCTCCGCACGATCCACTTGGCCGTTCAGAGGATCCTACCTTTGAGATCTTTCAAATGGGAATGTTTTACAGCTGTGGAAATGCGTGTGGAGCTGTGGTTTTGTCTCCGTTTCTTTCCTGTTCCAAGTCGTGTTTTCTTCAGTCGTTAAAGTCAAAACATCATCAAAAACGTACAAAAGTCCTTCAGTTCATACATGAAAACAAAGCGGTCCTTCAGCGGCTGAGAAGACCTAAAGTTCTGAGCGTTCTGAGCTCAGAGTTGGGCTTTTCTACCAAAATGTATTCATTTTTTAGCTCAGATTGGGAGTTATTAGAGCTCAGAGTTGGGTTATTAGAGCTTTTTGGGTTTTGCGAGTTCCTAATTGGTTTTGTGAACTCAGAGTTGGGTTTTGTGAGCTCCTAATTGGGTTTTGTGAGCTCCTAATTGGGGTTTTGTGAACCTAATTGGGTTTTTGAGCTCCCAATTGGGTTTTGTGAGCTCAGAGTTGGGTTTTGTGAGCTCAGAGTTGGGTTTTGTGAGCTCAGAATTGGGTTTTTTGTGAGCTCAGAATTGGGTTTTGTGAGCTCAGAATTGGGGTTTTTTTGAGCCCCTAATTGGGTTTTGTGAGCTCAGAGTTGGTTTTGTGAACCCCTAATTGGGTTTTTGAGCTCCTAAGTGGGTTTTGTGAGCTCATAATTGGGTTTTTGTGAGCTCCTTATTGGGTTTTGTGAGCTCAGAGTTGGGTTTTGTGAACCCTAATTTGGGTTTTGAGCTCTAATTAGGTTTTGTGAGCTCCTAATTGGCTTTTGGTGAGCTCAGAGTTGGGTTTTGTGAACTCCTAATTTGGGTTTGTGAGCTCTAATTGGGTTTTGTGAGCTCCTAATTGGGTTTGTGAGCTCAGAGTTGGGTTTTTTGTGAACCCCTAATTGGGTTTTTGAGCTCCTAAGTGGGTTTTTGAGCTCCTACTTGGGTTTTGTGAGCTCCTACTTGGGTTTTGTGAGCTCATTTTGGGTTGTTGTGAACTCCTAATTGGGTTTTGTGAGCTCAGTTGGGTTTTTGTGAACCCCTAATTGGGTTTTTGAGCTTCTAAGTGGGTTTTGTGAGCTCCTTATTGGGTTTTGTGAGCTCCTAAGTGGATTTGTGTGAGCTCATAATTGGGTTTTTGAGCTCATAATTGGGTTTTGTGAGCTCCTAATTGGGTCTTGTGAGCTCCTAATTGGGTTTTTGTGAGCTCCTAATTGGGTTTGTGAACCCTAATTGGGTTTTTGAGCTCCTAATGGGTTTTGTGAGCTCAGAGATGGGTTTTGTGAGCTCAGAGTTGGTTTTGTGAGCTCCTAATTGGGTTTTGTGAGCTCCTAAGTGGGTTTTTGTGAGCTCAGAATTGGGTTTTTGTGAGCCCCTAATTGGGTTTTTGTGAGCTCAGAGTTGGGTTTTTGTGAACCCCTAATTGGGTTTTTGAGCTCCTAAGTGGGTTTTTGTGAGCTCATAATTGGGTTTTGTGAGCTACTTATTGGGTTTGTGAGCTCCTAAGTGGTTTTTGTTGAGCTCCTAAGTGGGTTTTGTGAGCTCAGAGTTGGGTTTTGTGAACCCCTAATTGGGTTTTGAGCTCCTAATTGGGTTTTGTGAGCTCCTAATTGGGTTTTGTGAGCTCAGAGTTGGATTTTGTGAGCTCCTAATTGGGTTTTTGAGCTCCTAAGTGGGTTTTTTGAGCTCAGAGTTGGGTTTTGTGAGCTCAGAGTTGGGTTTTGTGAGCTGAGTTGGGTTTTTGTGAGCTCCTAATTGGGTTTTGTGCGCTCATAATTGGGTTTTGTGCGCTCCTACTTGGGTTTTGTGAGCTCCTACTTGGGTTTTGTGAGCTCCACTTGGGTTTTGTGAGCTCTAGTAATTGGGCTATAAATTGGGTTGTGTGAACTCCTAATTGGGTTTTTGAGCTTCTAAAGTGGGTTTTGTGAGCTTATTGGGTTTTGTGAGCTCCTAATTTGGGTTTTGGTGAGCTTCCTTGGTTTTGTGAGCTCCTAATTGGGTTTTGTGATTGGGTTTTGTGGGCTCCTAATTGGGTTTTTGAGCTCCTAATTGGTTTTGTGGGCTCCTAAGTGGGTTTTGTGAGCTCCTAAGTGGGTTTTGTGAGCTTGTGAGCCTCAAAAACCCAATTAAGGAGCCCTAATTGGGTTTTGTGGGCTCATAATTGGGTTTTTGTGGGCTCATAATTGGGTTTTGTGAGCTCCTAATTGGGTTTTGTGGGCTCATAATTGGGTTTTTTGGGCTCATAATTGGGTTTTGAGCTCAATAATTGGGTTTTCCAGCTCCTGTGAGCTCCTTCCCGCTCAGATGGGGCTGAGCGTCTGGCGCTGATACGTCGTCAGCTCCGGATGCCACACGTCCACGATGAGGATGAGACGAAGAGACTCCGCCTCCTGCCAAAACCTCGTGTTCGAACGAGTCGTCCGAAAATCAGCACCTTTCCCTCCTCCCACTCCCTGCACACACACAACACGTCACATGACTTCTGCTCATCATGTCACATGACCTTCTGCTCATCACAGCATCATTGATCGTTCCATCATGTGACCATTAAACCACTGCCCTCAAACAAACATTTACTGAGATGAACCTGAAGACGCTGCTTCATCTGCTGAGCTCAGAACGTGGCTCTTCTGCATCTCACTTTTTAGCATTAGGGTCAGGGTAAGGTCAGGGGGTTAGGGGGTAAGGTCAGGGGGTTAGGGTAGGTAGGTCAAGGGGGTTAGGGTAAGGTCAGGGGGTTAGGGTAAGGTCGGGGGTTAGGGTAAGGTCAGGGGTTAGGGTAAGGTCAAGGGTTAGGGGTAAGGTCAGGGGGTTAGGGTAAGGTCAGGGGGTTAGGGTAAGGTCAGGGGGTTAGGGTAGAGGTCAGGGGGTTAGGGTAAGGTCAGGGGTAAGGTAGGGGGTCAGGGTAAGGGTCAGGGGGTTAGGGTAAGGTCAGGGGGTCAGGGTTAGGGGGTTAGGGTAAGGTCAGGGGGTTAGGGTAAGGTCAGGGGGTCAGGGTTAGGGTCAGGGGGTTAGGGTAAGGTCAGGGGGTTAGGGTAAGGTCAGGGGGTCAGGGTAAGGTCAGGGGGTTAGGGTAAGGTCAGGGGGTTAGGGTAAGGTAGGGGGTTAGGGTAAGGGTCAGGGGTTAGGGTTAGGGTCAGGGGGTTAGGGGTTAGGGTCAGGGGGTTAGGGTTAGGGTCAGGGGGTTAGGGTTAGGTCAGGGGGTTAGGGTAAGGTCAGGGGGGGTTAGGGGGGTTAGGGTAAGGTCAGGGGGGTTAGGGTAAGGGGGTTAGGGGTCAGGGGGTTTAGGGTAAGGTCAGGGGGTTAGGGTAAGGTTAGGGGGTTAGGGTAGGTCAGGGGGTTAAGGTCAGGGGGTTAGGGGTAAGGGGTTAGGGTAAGGTCAGGGGGTCAGGGTTAGGGTAAGGTCAGGGGGTTAGGGTAAGGTCAGGGGGTTAGGGTAAGGTCAGGGTAAGGTCAGGGGTCAGGGTAAGGGTCAGGGTTAGGTAAGGTCAGGGGTCAGGGTTAGGGGTTAGGGTAAGGTCAGGGGTTAGGGTAAGGTCAGGGGTCAGGGTTAGGGTCAGGGGGTAGGGGTAGGGGGTTAGGGTAGTCAGGGGGTTAGGGTAAAGGTCAGGGGGTCAGGGTAAGGTCAGGGGGTTAGGGTAAGGTCAGGGGGTCAGGGTTTAGGGTCAGGGGTTAGGGTTAAGGTCAGGGGGTCAGGGTAAGGTTAGGGGGTCAGGGTAGGTCAGGGGGTTAGGGTAAGGTCAGGGGTTAGGGTTAGGTCAGGGGGTTAGGGTAAGGTCAGGGGGGGTTAGGGTTAGGGTTAGGGTCAGGGTAGTGGGGGGGGTTAGGGTCAGGGGTTAGGGTTAGGTCAGGGGGTTAGGGTAAGGTCAGGGGGTTAGGGTAGGTAGGGGGTAGGGTAAGGTCAGGGGGTTAGGGTAAGGGGGTTAGGGTCAGGGGGTTAGGGTAAGGTCAGGGGGTTAGGGTAAGGTTTAGGGGGTTAGGGTAAGGTCAGGGGTTAAGGTCAGGGGGTTAGGGTAAGGTTAGGGTAAGGTCAGGGGGTCAGGGTTAGGGTAAGGTCAGGGGGTTAGGGTAAGGTCAGGGGGTTAGGGGTAGGGTAAGGTCAGGGGGTCAGGGTAAGGTCAGGGGGTTAGGGTAAGGTCAGGGGTCAGGGTTAGGGGGTTAGGGTAAGGTCAGGGGGTTAGGGTAAGGTCAGGGGGGTCAGGGTTAGGGGTCAGGGGGTTAGGGTAAGGTCAGGGGGTTAGGGTAAGGTCAGGGGGTTAGGTAAGGTCAGGGTCGGTAAGGTGGGTTAGGGGGTCAGGGGGTTAGGGTAAGGTCAGGGGGTCAGGGTTAGGGTCAGGGGGTCAGGGTTAGGGTCAGGGGGTCAGGGTAAGGTCAGGGGGTCAGGGTAAGGTCAGGGGGTCAAGGGTAAGGTCAGGGGGTTAGGGTAAGGTCAGGCAGGGGGTCAGGGTAAGGTCAGGGGGTCAGGGGGTAGGTAAGGTCAGGGGGTTAGGGTAAGGTCAGGGGGGTTCAGGGTAAGGTCAGGGGGTCAGGGTAAGGTCAGGGGGTTAGGTAAGGTAGGGGGTCAGGGTTAGGGTAAGGTCCAGGGGGTCAGGGTAAGGTCAGGGGGTCAGGTAAGGTCAGGGGGTTAGGGTTAGCGCCAGGGTCTGAGACTCGGTCCTTTGCCGTCTTCTCTCGTTTACTCAACACCTGCTGCCCGTCCATGAACGCCACTGGACGCAGACTAAACGCTTTCCCTCGACACGCCCCTGACCTCTCACCAGGAGGTTGTGGGCGGGGCTACCGGCGTTACCTGGTGGAGTCGGTGCAGCGGATGCGACAGCCAGTCGTCGGGACGATGAGGCCCAGGTGCATTCTCAGTCTGCAGTTTGTGGGTCCAGTGTGAGGCCAGACGTGAGTGCCCGGGTGCATCACCGAGAACTTGACCTGCAGATAGGGTCAGGTCAGGGTCAGTGTTAGGGTCAGGGTCAGGGTCAGTGTTAGGGTCAGGGTCAGGTCAGTGTTAGGGTCAGGGTCAGTGTAGGGTCAGGGTCAGGGTCAGTGTTAGTCAGGTCAGTCAGGTCAGTGTTAGGGTCAGGGTCAGTGTTAGGGTCAGGGTCAGGTCAGTGTAGGGTCAGGTCAGTGTAGGGTCAGTGTTAGGGTCAGGGTCAGTGTTAGGGTCAGGTCAGTGTTTAGGGTCAGGGTCAGTGTTAGGGTCAGGGTCAGTGTTAGGGTCAGGGTCAGTGTTAGGGTCAGGGTCAGGTCAGTGTTAGGGTCAGGTCAGTGTTAGGGTCAGGGTCAGTGTTAGGTCAGGGTCAGTGTTAGGGTCAGGGTCAGTGTTAGGGTCAGGGTCAGTGTTAGGGTTCAGGGTCAGGTCAGTGTTAGGGTCAGGTCAGGGTCAGTGTTAGGGTCAGGTCAGTGTTAGGGTCAGGGTCAGTGTTAGGGTCAGGTCAGGGTCGGTGAGATGAGTCTTTTTAGTGCAGCTGGACAAAACAACAGAGCAAAAGCCTCAAACACACGAGTGCGGACCTCTGGCCTAGTGCGGACCTCTGGCCTAGTGCGGACCTCTGGCCTAGTGCGGACCTCTGGCTGGCTAGTGCGGACCTCTGGCCTAGTGCGGACCTCTGGCCTAGCCTCTCGCGGACCTGTGGCCTAGTGCGGACCTGGCCTAGTGCGGACCTCCGCGGACCTCTGGCCTAGTGCGGACCTGTGGCTAGTGCGGACCTCCGCGGACCTCTGGCTAGTGCCTTGTCCTTCCGAACCACAACTCCAACGGACCTAGTTCCAGTTTTTTTAGCTTCTGCTGCTGAATTAGCCCTTCTTTTGGCTAAAAGAGTGAGACGCCGCAGGCGAGGAAAACGTGCGGGGGTCCTCGTACGGCTCAGGAGACGCGGTACACGGACCCCCTTACCTGGGATTTTCCTCTCCAACGTTCGCTCACTCTCCAACAAAATGGACGAACTGGCGCTGCTGATGAGACGAAACAGAGACTTTTCTTCATCTCCTGTTTTGTGCTTCACGGAGACGTGGCTCAGTGAGTCGGTCCCGGACGGCGCCGTGCAGCTCGAGGGGTTTTGCCTCTTTCGTGCGGATCGTCATAAGGGTCTCTCCGGGGGTAAAACACGCGGCGGAGGAGTCTGTTTTTACATCAACAACGCCTGGTCTTCAGATGTGACCGTGATCTCCAAACACTGCTCTCCTGATCTGGAACATCTCTTCATGAACTGCAAACCATTCTACTCTCCACGTGAGTTCATTCATTCATTCTGGCTGTTGTTTACATCCCGCCGAGCGCAAACGTGCACGTGGCACAGCGCGCGCTCGCGGACCAGATTCTGAGTGTGGAGCGGACCTTCTCGGACTCCTTGTGTATTATCCTGGGTGATTTTAACAAGGGGAATCGCAGCCACGAACTACCAAAGTACAGACAGTTTATTAAAGTCCCGACCAGAGAGCAGAACACACTGGATCACTGCTACACAACAGTCAGATCACCTGATCCCACGTCCAGACAGAGGCTGAAGCTCTCCAAACCTGCAGTGAGGACCTCTAAGAAGTGGACCAATGAGGCAGTGGAGGAGCTCCGTGCGTGTTTGGACATTACAGACTGGGAGGTCTTCAGCGCTGCCACAGAGAGTTTGGATGAGGACACGGACACTGTGACGTCATACATTCTGTGAGGACATCGTCATAGCAACACACGCCAACGTCACTTTCAACAATGACAAACCCTGGTTCACTCCAAAACTGAGGCAGTTCAGGCAGCAGAAGGAGGCAGCGCACAGGGCTGGAGACAGGGGGCGCTACAAAGATGTGAAGTATGGATTTAGCAAAGAGGTTTCTCGAGCGAGATCACAGTACAATACAGACAACAACCCCGCCTCCGTGTGGGAGGGGCTCCGGCTCCTCACCAACCACAAGCCCCGAGCCCCCCCTGCTGCAGACAATCGAAAACTGGCTGAGCAACTCAACACCTTCTACTCCAGGTTTGAGGCCACACCCCCTCCCCACGGTGGCCACCTCCGCCAACCCAAACCTGGCCCCCCACCTCCCCACCACCCTCTCAGTTCAGGAACAGGATGTTCACAGGCTATTTCGGAAATCCAACCCCCGAAAAGCTGTTGGACCAGACGGCGTCTCTCCCGCCACAGTAAGACACTGCGCAGAGGAGCAGACCCCCGTCTTCACAGACATGTTAAACATCTCCCTGGGGTCATGCCATGTCCCAGCCTGCTTCAAGTCGTCCATCATTGTCCCTGTCCCCAAGAAGCCCCGGATCACTGGACTTCATGACTACAGGCCTGTGGCGCTGACGTCTGTAGTCATGAAGTCATTTGAACGCCTGGTCCTGCCCCACCTCAAGTCCTTCACCTCCTCCCTGCTGGACCCCCTGCTGGACCCCCTGCAGTTCGCCTACAGAGCCAACAGGTCTGTAGACGACACCATCAACCTGGCACTCCACTTCATCCTGCAGCATCTGGACTCCCCGGGAACCTACGCCAGGATCCTGTTTGTGGACTTCAGCTCTTCATCAACACCATCCTCCCTGCTCTGCTCCAGGACAAGCTCTCCCAGCTCAACGTGCCTGACTCCACCTGCAGGGGGCGCACTGACTTCCTGACGGATCAGAGGCAGTGCGTGCGGCTGGGGAAGAATGTATCAGACACTCGGACCATCAGCACAGGAGCTCCACGGGGCTGTGTACTTTCCCCTCTGCTCTTCTCCCTGTACACAAACTGCTGCACCTCCAGCCACGACACCACCCTCATCGGGCTCATCTCGGACGGGGATGAGTCTGTCTACAGGAGGGAGGTGGACCGGCTGGTGTCCTGGTGCAGCGGTAACAATCTGGAGTTCAACGCCCAGAAGACAGTGGAGATGATCGTGGACTTCAGGAAAGCCACAGCCCCCCAGCCCCCCTCATCATGACAGACTCCCCATCACCCCATCACACACCGTGGACTCCTTCCGTTTCCTGGGCACCACCATCACCCAGGACCTCAAGTGGGAGCCCTCCATCAGCTCCCCTCAAAGAAGGCCCAGCAGAGGATGTACTTCCTGCAGCAGCTGAGGAAAGCCAAGCTGCCAGTGCAGATGATGGTGCAGCGCCCTCTGCTGGAGCCACAGCCAGGGACAAACAGAGACTACAGCGCCCTCTGCTGGAGCCACAGCCAGGGACAAACAGAGACTACAGCGCCCTCTGCTGGAGCCACAGCCAGGGACAAACAGAGACTACAGCGCCCTCTGCTGAGAAGGTGATCGGCTGCAGACTTCCATCTCTGCAGGACCTGTACGTCTCCAGGGCTCTGGGACGAGCAGGTGGGATCACAGCTGACCCTTCTCACCCTGGACATGGACTATTTGAACCACTCCCCTCAGGCAGGAGGCCACTCCCTCAGGCAGGAGGCACTCCCCTCAGGCAGGGGCACTCCCTCAGGCAGGAGGCCACTCCCCTCAGGCAGGGCTCAGGAGGCCACTCCCCTCAGGCAGGAGGCCACTCCCCTCAGGCAGGAGGCCACTCCCCTCAGGCAGGAGGCCACTCCCTCAGGCAGGAGGCTACGGTCCATCCGGACCAGAACCTCCCTCTGCTGTTGGACTCATGAACACTTCTAAACACCTGTCACTTTAGCTACACTCTTCATCACTCACTGTCACTTTCTGCACTACAACTGTAAATGTAACTGTAACTCTTGTGTACATAGAAATGACTATTTTTATTGTATAGTAATTTTAAATTGTTTCCTAATGCCCTTTTTTGATTGAATATATGTAGTTTTATTATTACTCAGTGTTTTATGTTGCACCTTAAGGCCGAGACAAGTTCTGTTTATGAATTTTGTTCATTGACAATGGCAATAAACTCTTTCTGATTCTGATTCTGCGGACCTCTGACCGAGTGACCGAGGCGGACTCTCTGACCGAGTGCGGACCTCTCTGACCGAGTGCGGACCTCTCATCGAGTGCAGACCTCTCTGACCGAGTGCGGACCTCTCTGAACCGAGTGCGGACCCTCTGACGAGTGCGGACCTCTCTAGTGCGGAGTGCGGACCTCTCTGACCGAGTGACCGGACCTCTGACCGAGTGCGGACCTGCGGACCTCTGACGAGTGGACCGAGTGCGGTCTGACCGAGTGCGGACTCTCTGACGAGTGCTGGAGTGCGGACCTCTCTGCGGACCGAGTGCGGACTCTCTCGGACCTGACCGAGTGCGGACCCTCTCTGCGGACCGAGTGCGGACCTCTCTCGGACCGAGTGCGGACCTCTCGAGTGCGGACCTCTCGACCGAGTGCGGACCTCTCTGCGGACCGAGTGCGGACCTCTCGAGTGACCGAGTGCGGAGTGCGGACCTGACCTCTCTGCGGACCGAGTGCGGACCTCTCTGACCGAGTGCGGACCTCTCTGACCGAGTGCGGACCTCTCTGACCGAGTGCGGACTCTCCGAGTGCGACCTCTCTGACCGAGTGCGGACCTCTCTGCGGACCGAGTCTCTGACCGAGTGCGGACCTCTCTGACCGAGTGCGGACCTCTGACCGAGTGCGGACCTGACCGAGTGCGGACCGGAGTGACCGAGTGCGGACCTCTCTGACCGAGTGCGGGACCGAGTGCGGACCTCTCTGACCGAGTGCGGACCTCTGACCGAGTGCGGACTCTGACGAGTGCGGACCTCTCTGACCGAGTGCGGTAGTGCGGACCGAGTCTCTCTGACCGAGTGCGGACCTCTCGAGTGCGGACCGAGTGCGGTAGTGCGGACCTCTCTGCGGACCGAGTGCGGACCTCTCGAGTGCGGACCGAGTGCGGACCTCTGACCGAGTGCGGACCTCTCTGACCGAGTGCGGACCTCTCTGACCGAGTGCGGACCTCTCTGCGGACCGAGTGCGGACCTCTCTGCGGACCGAGTGCGGACCTCTGCGGACCGAGTGCGGACCTCTCTGCGGACCGAGTGCGGACTCTCTGACCGAGTGCGGACTCTCTGACCGAGTGCGGTGACCGAGTGCGGACCTCTGACCGAGTGCGGACCTCTGACCTGTCCTCTCTTGCAGCCGGTGGCCTCTGGAAACCTCTCCATGAGCGCACAGGTCTTTGGGACGTTCTGACACGCACTTCCAGCTTTTCTCCCTGAAACACAAACACATGAGACATCACAAGAACATCACAGGAACATCACAAGAACATCACAAGAACATCACAAGAACATCACAGGAACATCAGAAGAATGTCACAAGAACTTCACAAGAACATCACAGAACGTCACAAGAACATCACAAGAATGTTACAGAACGTCACAAGAACTTCACAAAAACATCACAAGAAACATCACAAGAACTTCACAAAACGTCACAAGAACATTACAAGAACGTCACAACATCACAAGACCATCACAGAACGTCACAAGAACACATCACAAGAACATCACAAGAACATCACAAGAATGTCACAGAACATTACAGAACGTCACAGAACATCAACAACAACATCACAGAAAGTCACAAGAACATCACAGAACATCAAGAACATCACAGAACGGCACAGAAGTCAGTTGAGTACCTTGTTGCCACAGGGTGTACTGGCCCCACTCTCCGGTCTCTCTCAGGTTCTCCTCTTCGGGCAGGAAAAGTCCAGACTTCAGATCCATCACGGCCAAAGCCTCGTCTCGGATTGTCTTCCAGTTTCTCTCCAGAGTCTGAAACACAGGGTTCAGGTGAAGCTCTGATCGGCCCTGCTCTGAGCCCTGCTCTGATCGGCCCCTGCTCTGATCGGCCCCTGCTCTGATCGGCCCTGCTCTGATCCGGCCCTGCTCTGATCGGCCCCTGCTCTGATCTCCCTGGTCCCTGCTGTGATGGGCCCCTGCTCTGCTCTGATGGGCCCCTCTGCTCTGATCTGCTGATGCTCCCTCTGGGCCCTGCTCTGCTCTGATGGGCCCCTGCTCTGCTCTGCCCCTCTGCTCTGATGGGCCCCTGCTCTGCTCTGATCGGCCCCTGCTGTGATCGGCCCCTGCTGTGATCGGCCCCTGCTGCTCTGATCGGCCCCTGCTCTGCTCTGATCGGCCCCTGCTCTGCTCTGATCGGCCCTCCTGCTCTGCTCTGCTCTGCTCATCTCCCCTGCTCTGCTCTGATCGGCCCTGCTCTGCTCTGATCTGCCCCTGCTCTGATCGCCCCTGCTCTGCTCTGATCGGCCCCTGCTCTGCTCTGATCGGCCCCTGCTCTGCTCTGATCCTCCCTGCTCTGCTCTGATCGGTCCCTGCTCTGTCCTCTGCTCGTGCCCTGATCGGCCCCTGCTGTGATCGGCCCCTGTGATCCCCTGCCTGCTTGATCGGCCCCTGCTCTGCTCTGATCGGCCCCTGCTGCTCTGATCGGCCCCTGCTCTGCTCTGATCGGCCCCTGCTCTGCTCTGATCGGCCCCTGCTCTGCTCTGATTGGCTCACCTTCACCAGGTCGCTGTAGCCCGTCTCTCGTGGGCTCCACCAGGGCTGGGCCTTCAGCCCGTTCACATTGTACAAAGACCTCTGCCACACGGACGAGAAGTGCCCCCTCTGTGGCCACGCTCGTACCAGTGAGCCTCCTGCAGGGTTAGAACAGATCCTTTAAACAAGGGTTAGAAGAGATCCTTTAGAGGACAAGGGTTAGAAAGATCCTTTAGAGGACGAGGGTTAGAAAAATCCGACGAGGGTTAGAACAGATCCTTTAGAGACGAGAGACCAGATCCTTTAGAGGACAGGGTTAGAACAGATCCTTTAGAGGACAGGGTTAGAACAGATCCTTTAAGGACAAGGGTTAGAAAGAGATCCTTTAGAGGACTTTAGAGGAAGGGTTAGAACAGATCCTTTAGAGGACGAGGGTTAGAACAGATCCTTTAGAGGACGAGGTTAGAAAGATCCTTTAGAGGACAAGGGTTAGAAACAGATCCTTTAGAGGACGAGGGTTAGAACAGATCCTTTAGAGGACGAGGGTTGAAAGATCCTTTAGAGGACGAGGAACAGTTAGAAAAGATCCTTTAGAGGAGGACGAGGGTTAGAACAGATCCTTTAGAGGACGAGGGTTAGAACAGATCCTTTAGAGGACGAGGGTTAGAAAGATCCTTTAGAGGACAGGGTTAGAACAATCCTTTAGAGACGAGGGTTAGAACAGATCCTTTAGAGGACGAGGTTAGAACAGATCCTTTAGAGGACGAGGGTTAGAGAAAGATCCTTTAGAGGACGAGGAACAGATCCTTTAGAACAGATCCTTTAGAGGACGAGGGTTAGAACAGATCCTTTAGAGGACGAGGGTTAGAAAGATCCTTAGAGAAGTTAGATCCTTTAGGACAAGGAGTTAGAACAGTTAGAGGACGAGTTAGGACGGAGAGGGGTTAGAAAGATCCTTTAGAGGACTTAGAGGAGAGGTTAGAACAGATCCTTTAGAGGACGAGGGTTAGAACAGATCCTTTAGAGGACAAGGGTTAGAACAGATCCTTTAGGACGAGTTGAACAGATCCTTTAGAGGACGAGGGTTAGAACAGATCCTTTAGAGACGAGGGTTAGAACAGATCCTTTAAGAGGTTAGAACAGTTTAGAGGACGGTTAGAACAGATCCCTTTAGAGGACGAGGGTTAGAAAAGATCCTTTAGAGGACGAGGGTTAGAACAGATCCTTTAGAGGACGAGGGTTAGAAACAGATCCTTTAAGGACGAGGGTTAGAAACAGATCCTTTAGAGGACAAGTTAGAACAGATCCTTTACGAGAGACAGATCCTTTAGAGACAGTTAGAAAGATTTTAGAAAGATCCTTAGAGGACGAGGTTAGAACAGATCCTTAGAGGTTAAAAAGACAAGGTTAGAACATCCTTTAGAGGACGAGGGTTAAAAGATCCTTTAGAGGACGAGGGTTAAAAAGATCCTTTAGAGACGAGGGTTAGAACAGATCTTTTTATCCTTTAGGAGAGACAGATCCTTTAGAGGACAGATCCTTTAGAGGACGAGGGTTAGAACAGATCCTTTAGAGGACGAGGGTTAGAACAGATCCTTTAGAGGACGAGGGTTAGAACAGATCCTTTAGAGGACGAGGGTTAGAACAGATCCTTTAGAGGACGAGGGTTAGAACAGATCCTTTAGAGGACGAGGGTTAGAACTGATCCTTTTAAACAACAAGGGTTGGAACAGATTTGCCTGTATTCTAATCTGAAAAACAGTGAAGTCCGAGCGCAGCGAGAAAAAGATTGGCTTTAGATCATATTGTGAAAGTAGTTGTAAAAACAGCGGATTCAAATTAAAAAGGGAGAAAGATGGTGATATTTCTGCACTTTTGTGAGTGTTTCACATTTGTCGGATCATTAAACCTCGACTAACACGTTTAAAAACATGTTTGAACACGTTGAACACGTTAATCGTGTGATCGTTGTTTTAAAGACACAAACTCTGTCCCACCTCTCGCAGTCCCACTCGCTGCAGAGCGTCCCCCAGATGGAAATAGAACCTTCCGTCGTCTGTGCCCGGCTCTCCAGACTCCAGGCCCTCCTGCGAACACATCAGACCTGGTTTAGACCTGGATTAGACCTGGATTAGACCTGGATTAGACCTGGATTAGACCTGGTTTAGACCTGGAGGAAGCGTCCAGGGAGGGCGAGTCTTACCCTGAGGTATGGAATACTCTCTGCGATCTGGTTTTCTGATTTCAGAATGAAGCCGTAATGAACTTTGGCAAAACCGTTGTCAGGAGCAACCGACAGAACCTGAGCGAAACAAACAAATCCACATCAGTCCCAGTCCGGTCCGGTCCGGTCCGGTCCCAGTCCCTCTCTCACCTGTTGGTACACGGCCTTCGCTCCCTTGTTGTCGCCGAGCAGAAGGTGTGACACTCCGAGTTCATTTTTCAGAGAAAAGTCTTCAGGAAACATCTGCACGAGTCGCTCCAGAGTCATGAGAGAACCTCGAGTCCGACCTGGTAACATAAGCTCAGGGGCTGGTTATGGGTCAAATGCACGGGGCAAACCTGCTCCGGGGCTGGTTGTGGGTCAAA
>BJKM01001416.1:0-20000 GCA_015082035.1 Chaenogobius annularis | reverse complement strand
CCTCCACTTGGGGCAAGGACTCCCCACCCACCTGGAGAGGGCAAGCCACCTTTTTCCGGTCGAGAACCATGGCCTCAGATTTGGAGGTGCTGATTCTCATCCCAGCTGCTTCACACTCGGCTGCAAACCGTCCCAGTGCATGTTGCAGGTCCAGGTTTGATGGAGCCATCAGGACAACATCATCTGCAAACAGCAGAGATGAGATCCTGTGCTCTCCAAACCGGACCCCCTCCGCCCCCTGACTGCGCCTAGAAATTCTGTCCATAAAAACAATGAACAGAACCGGTGACAAAGGGCAGCCCTGGCGGAGTCCAACACGCACTGGGAACAGGTCTGACTTACTGCCGGCAATGCGAACACAGCTCCTGCTCCGGTCATACAGGGACCGGACAGCCCTGAGAAAAGGGCCCCGGACCCCGTACTCCCGCAGCACCCCCAAAGGGCACACCGTGGGACACGGTCGAAAGCCTTCTCCAGATCCACAAAGCACATGTGGACTGGTTGGGCAAACTCCCATGAACCCTCGAGCACCCGATGGAGAGTTATAGAGCTGGTCCAGTGTTCCACGACCAGGACCAAGACCACTCTGCTCCTCCTGAAGCCGAGGTTCGACTATCGGTTGGATTCTCCTCTCCAGTACCCTGGAATAGACCTTACCAGGGAGGCTGAGGAGTGTGATCCCTCTATAGTTGGAGCACACCCTCCGGTCCCCCTTCTTGAACAGAGGGACCACCACCCCGGTCTGCCAGTCCAGAGGCACCGACCCCGACCGCCACGCGATGTTGCAGAGGCGTGTCAACCAAGACAGTCCTGCAACATCCAGAGACTTTAGGTACTCGGGGCGTATCTCATCCACCCCCGGAGCTCTGCCACTGAGGAGTTTGCCAACAACCTCAGTGACTTCGGCTTGGGTGATAGATGAGTCAGTCTCCGAGTCCTCCGTCTCTACTTCCTCTTCGGAAGACGTGGCAGTGGGATTTAGGAGGTCCTCAAAGTACTCCTTCCACCGCCCGACGACGTCCCCAGTCGAGGTCAGCAGGTCCCCACCCGCACCGTAAACGGTGTTGGTGGACACTGCTTCCCCCTCCTGAGGCGCGACGGACGGTTTGCCAGAATTTCTTTGGGGCCGACCGATAGTCCTCCTCCAGGGCCTCCCCGAACTCCTCCCAGACCCGGGTTTTTTGCCTCTGCGACAGCACGAGCTGCGGCACGCCTGGCCCGCCGATACCCGTCAACAGCCTCAGGGGTCCCACAAGCCAAAGAGGCCTGATAGGCCTCCTTCTTCCGCCTGACGGCATCCCTTACTTCCGGTGTCCACCACCGGGTTCGGGGTTGCCGCCGCGACAGGCACCTGAGACCTTGCGACCACAGCTCCGAGCAGCCGCATTGACAATGGAGGTCGAGAACATGATCCACTCGGACTCTCAATGTCCCCAGCCTCCCCGGATTTGGGAGAAGCTCTCCCGGAGGTGCGAATTGAAGACCCTGCTGACAGCGGGCTCCGCAAGACGTTCCCAACAGACCCTCACTATACGCTTGGGCCTGCCAAGTCTGTCCGGCTTCCTCCACCGCCAGCGGATCCAACTCACCACCAGGTGGTGATCGGTTGACAGCTCCGCCCCTCTCTTTACCCGAGTGTCCAAGACACGCGGCCGGAGGTCAGATGACACGACAACAAAGTCGATCATTGACCTCCGGCCTAGGGTGTCCTGGTGCCACGTGCACTGGTGGACACCCTTGTGCTTGAACATGGTGTTCGTTATGGACAGTCCGTGACTAGCACAGAAGTCCAATAACTGAACACCGCTCGGTTCAGATCGGGGGGGCCGTTCTTCCCAATCACCCCTCTCCAGGTGTCACTGTCGTTGCCCACGTGGGCGTTGAAGTCCCCCCAGTAGAACAACGGAGTCCCCGGTCGGTGCACTGTCCAGTACCCCTCCCAGGGACTCCAAGAAGGCCGGGTACTCAGCACCGTTGTTCGGCCCGTAGGCCGACACCACAGTGAGAGACCTGTCCCCAACCCGAAGGCGTAGGGACGCGACCCTCTCGTTCACTGGGGTAAACTCCAACACATGGCGGCTTTACTTTTTAATGGCTGTGATAATGAGACTAATGAATGTGTGAGACTTTTTAATGAATGTGTGATAAAGAGACTTATGAATGTGTGACTTTTTAATGACTGATCACAATGAGACTTTAATGAATGTGTGATAATGAGACTTTAATGAATGTGTGATAATGAGACTTGATAATGAATGTGTGATAATGAGACTTTAATGAATGTGTGATAATGAGACTTTAATGGATGTGTGATAATGAGACTTTTATGAATGTGTGAGACTTTTTAATGGCTGTGATAATGAGACTAATGAATGTGTGAGACTTTTTAATGAATGTGTGATAATGAGAGACTGTGATAATTTAATGACGGTTTTCCTCCTTGTGAGTGTCAGATGCCCTCCCTGTGTAATCCCCACCATCAGACTCCTTTTTCTCCTCAGTCGTTTCTGTTTTCTCAGGTTCTGGTTCTGGTTTCTCAGGTTCTGGTTCTGGTTTCTCAGGTTCTGGTTCTGGTTTCTCAGGTTCTGGTTCTGGTTTGGGCTCTTTCTCTTCTGCAGATTCTGAAATCACAAAGAGATAAAAAAGAAAAATAAACACATACAAATTTTGTTAGAGAAAGATACAAATATAATCATGTTAAAAATATAAATTCTACTTAAACAATCCAGGACTAAATCGGGACTAAAACCAGGTCCAAACCGGGTCTAAACCGGGTCTAAACCGGGTCTAAACAGGGTCTAATCTCACCTTGTTCCTGTGTGATTCTGGAGCTGCTAAGAAACTGTCCAGATTCCACTGAAAAAAAGACAAAACTTTCACGATTCTCATTTCAAAGTGTAAACAATCTTCTTGTTAGTTGTCCTCAGACTCACACACGGTTTCCTGAGGCAGAGGCTCCTCCACTAACGCTGCAAACACAAAGACCTTAGAGTCAAGTTTATGCATTTCAAACTCTGATTTAACCGTTTAAGAAAAGCAAATGTATAATAAATATACTCCAAAGCTCAAGTGAACGTCATAAAGATCTGGTGAGCCTGACCTCCAGTCGAGTCAATCAGAACCGGCTTCTCTTCTGACACTGAAAACAAAGTCACTTTAACGTTCACGGAGTTTGTAAAACGTCTGAATAAAGTTTGACCCACCGTGAGAGAAAACACTTTCTCCTCGAGGGTCATCTGAGAAAACAGGGAGACGAGAGAAGATTTACAACAACAACAACAACAACAACGACGCACATAAAAGAAACTGACCTGGGATAAAACTGTCAGGAGGAGGCAGAGACACGGCTTCTGCAAAGACAGAAATGATATATAAACCAGGACTGAACCGGGTCGAACCCAGGACTAACCCAGGACTAACCTTGTATGTCCGACTCCACATCATCCTGGGATTCTGAATCAAAGACAAAAGAAACTGTATTAAACCTCAGCCAATCAGAGCGCAGCTTTCGTGAGCAACAATCAGCCGTTTGAGCTCTGATTGGACATGGAGACAAAAGCCTTCAGTGAAGGTCAGTCCAGGAGAGTTCCACTGTCGAAACGCTTCATCTCTCATCCAAGAGTCGTTCTCAATCTGTGGACCGAGTCTGAGAACTCACATATTTATCTACTCTGAGTAAGCCCCGCCCACCAGGCCTTTTCTGTGTATCTATTTGTCTAATCATCTTTGTTACCCTTATGGCGCTGTAACGGCCCATATATATCCTACCGTTAGCTGCTGCAGCTCCTCATCACTGATGAGTACCTGATTACCATCTGAAGGTCCCGGGCTGGTGGAGTACATATATATAAATACTGTTGTACATCACGGGGAAATGAACCTGAAACCTTTGTGTTTAAAGAGGATTCTCTTTGTTAACAAAGTCCTCCTCCTCCTCCTCCTCCTCCTCCCTCCCCCTCTCCTCCTCCTCCTCCTCCTCCTCCTCCTCCTCCTCCTCCTCCTCCTCCTCCTCCTCCTCCTCCTCCTCCTCCTCCCTCCCTCCCTCCTCTCCTCCCTCCTCCTCCTCCTCCTCCTCCTCCTCAGAGTGGTTTTGTGGCTTTAAGATGAAGATGCACAGCGCCTCGGGGTCACTGAACTTGAGTTGTCTTCTGTGCTGATAAAGCCTCTGGTTGCAGTGGCTGTTTAGTCTCACTATGTGGCGCTCTATACAACTTTCTTCACTGCATTGGACAGAAACACACTACATTGCTCTGTTTCTGTGTTGCATCTTGTCCTTTGGATGGACCAGTTTGGGTCTTAAAGTGCCGCACCCAAGCCCGCCCAGAGCCCGCCCCAGAGGCCCGCCCCAGAGCCCGCCCCAGAGCCCGCGCCCAGAGGCCCGCCCCAGGGCCCCCCAGAGCCCGCCCACGGAGCCCGCCCCAGAGCCCGCCCCAGAGCCCGCCCAGAGCCGCCCCAGGGCCCGCCCCAGGGCCCGACGCCCAGACCCGCCCCAGGGCCCGCCCCAGGGCCCGCCCCAGCGAGCCCGCCCCAGGGCCATCCCTGGCTCGTTTTAGTCCAGACTCACCTGTGTGTTCTTCCAGGGCGTGTATTCTCCCGTATGTTCTCTCTGCGCTCTTCAGTACCTGTTTCAAAAACCGACCAATCAGAAATCCTCACATCTCAACACTTCCTGAGATTAGCAGTCAATCACAGACCAGTACTTCATAGTGCGATGTTTCTTCTTTCACTGTAAAGTACTTTCTAAATTGCGTATTTCTCCATCCAAAACCGGCCCTTCTGGTGCCAGAAGTCATGACTAAACGTGGCCGGCCTCCTGCTGGTGCCAGAGTCAGGACTAAACTGGACGCCTCTGCTGGTGCAGATCAGGATAAACGTGACCGCCTCCTGCTTGGTGCCAGAGTCAGGACTAAACGTGGACCGGCCTCTGTCGTTGCCAGAGTCAGGACGGCCTCCTGCTGGTGCCAGAGTCAGGACTAAACGTGACCGGCCTCCTGCTGGTGCCAGAGTCAGGACGCGGCCTCCTGTGGTGCCAGATCAGGACGGCCTCCTGCTTGGTGCCAGAGTCTGGACCGGACCGGCCTCCTGCTGGTGCCAGAGTCAGGACCGGCCTCGCTGCTTGGTGCCAGAGTTCAGACCGCCTCCTGCTGGTGCCAGAGTCAGGACGGCCTCTGCTGGTGCCAGAGTCAGGACAAACATGGCCGGCCTCCAGCTGGTGCCAGAGTCAGGAACCGGCCTCCTGCGGTGCCAGAGTCTGGACTAAACATGGACCGGCCTCCTGCTGGTGCCACAGGGTACAGGACCCGGCCTCCTGCTGGTCCAGATGGACCGGACCCTCCTGCTGGTGCCAGAGTCAGGACCGGCCTCCTGCTGGTGCCAGAGTCAGGACCGGCCTCCTGCTGGTGCCAGAGTCAGGACCGGCCTCCTGCTGGTGCCAGAGTTGTTTCCATCTTTTATAAAATGTGAAAATGCAAACATTTGTTGCTTCTAGAACCTTCTAAACGAGCACATTCTGAGGAAATGATTCAGAAAAAGAAAAGACATTTCAGCCGGTGTTTACGGTCAGAGCTTCTCCGTTTACTGAGCTGAAGAACATGTGACTGTTTTACAGGAACACGTCAAAGTCCACAGACCAAAGCATGAACACATTTACATGAACATTTACATGAACATTTACATCTGAGAGTTTACTTTGCTCCAAACTCAAAAACAACACCACAAACTGGACAAAGCCCTGGAGAAGTGCAGGCTCCTCTTGTGAGCGCAGATGAACCTGTTGTGAGACGCTCATTTCATTTGAAAGCCGTGATCCAGGGTTGTTTTATTCAATACAGAAGTTTACATTTTCTTTCACCGTTTTTACTCATCCAAACCTTAAATATATGATTCAAATCTCACTGAAAACGGCCTTTTTCTGGTTCGAAATGCGACTAACCACGAGTTCAGTGTCCTCGAGATGTTCAAGAGTGGACTTCATATTCCTGCACCAAACATCAGATTCATTCACACAACCAGAGCTGAACCACTGAAAAAACAGGCACATGGTCCGCCTCCCGCCCCGCCTCCCGCCCCGCCCCCCGCCCCGCCTCATAAACGATCCAAGTCACACAGGTTTCCCTCAGAGAACGTCCACAGAAACATGTCCGGCTTCTTCACCCGTCGCCACTTTTAGCGTCCGTTTTGTGGCTGATCCATCGATTGTCGTGCGCACTTATTTAACCTGGACTTGTTTGAAAATGGCTGCCTTTGATGGTTCTCTCCCGGCTTGTATGTTCACCCGTCGTTCTTCTCCCACAGTCTGTTCCGCCAGACGTTCCTTCTCAGGTCGTTGCACTTTGGACTGGATCGTCACTGCTTTTCCTTTGCCCACCGTTTTCTCCTCGTTTCCTAAAATGGCCGCCTTCTGATGTTCCGTCCTCGCTTGATGGAATTTCACAGTTTCCTCTTGGCGTTTTGGTTCCGCTCCATTCGGTTCCTTCACAGCTTCTCGTCCGGTCGGAACGTGCTCCATTTTAGCATCACTCGCCGTTTTTGTTGCATTGCGTTTGTTTCGTCCAACGGCTTCTTTTCTCGTCGGTTTCAGAACGTCTGCTTTTGCTTGGTCTTCTCCAGCTCGATGGGCCTTCACCACGTGCTCCTGTCCCGCCATCTTTTTGACTATTTGTTCTGTAGAGACGACCGGCTTGGCTTGTCCCAACACGTTCTCCTTTTCTCGTTCCTTCGCAGCTTCTTTCAAACGTTGCTCCATTTGTGCTTTCTTCACGGGATTGTTTTGTCCAACCATCTCATCATTGACGGTTTCTTTCCCCGACGGTTTCAAAATCCTGTTGGTTTGGTCTTTTGGAGCTTGATGGACCTTCACCATGGGCTCCTGTCCCACAGCGTTCTTCGCCGTCTGTTCTCTGGCCATTATTTTGACGCTCTGACCCGAAATGGCTGCCGTTTGCCGTTCCTTCTCGGCTTCTTGTCCCGTCACCATTCGCTGGTGTCCAGTTTGATCCGTTTTAGCGTTATTCACTCGTTCTGTTGCGTCCCGCGTCTTCTGTCCCGCCGCGATTCCGACTCCTGCGGTCTTTTCGTCTTTCGTAACCGCGTTCAGCTTCAGTCGTTCCACTCCTCGCTCCTGTCGAACAATCCTCTCAACATTTTGCCCGTTTGGCGGCGGCGTCACTGGCGTTTCCGCTTTGCCCTTCAGTACGTTCCCCTTTCCCCCTTGACCGACCACCGTTTGTTTGACCCGAAGACCTTTAGCGGCGTCTTTGCGAGTCAGTTTCAAAGCGTCCGACTCGGCGTTGTCATGTTGGTGTACTTTCACTGCCGTTTGCTTCTTAACGCCATCTTTTGACGGTACCGTTTGAATCATCTGATCATCACCAGACGCTTCTTTCCCTCGTCGGTCTGAAGCGGCAGACTTCTCCGTCACACCTCTTTCAGACACGCCCCTCGTGTCAGGTCCAGTGTGTCTCAGTCCTTCTCGTTCTTGTCCAAAGGTCTTTTTAGGCGTCAGCCCTTCGCTCTCCTTTCGCCAACTGGTCCAACTCTTTGCTTTGGTTGCGGTTTCCGTTTTACCCGCTGCTCCTTTAGCGACGGCTCCACTCACCGTTTCACTTTGGGGTTCAGTCAACGCTTTCGTCGTGTTCAAATTCGAATTGTCAGCTTGAACTTTCACCGCTTTGTCTTTCCCGCCGCCGTCGGTTTCAACAATCTGCCCTGGAGCGACCTCGACCTTTGCCTGTTGTAATTGTACGACTTTTTCATGTAGAATTTGTTGACTTTCACGTTGGGTTGCGTTCCGTTTTGTTACCGGTCGCTCCGGCGCGATGTTCTTTTTAACCTCAGTCGTCTTTGTCGCTGCTAAAATGTCCGCCGTCCCTTGAGCTTTCACGGCTTGATCTGGGCCTAGGATCTTTTTGACCGTGTGTTCTTTTGGAAACCACAGTCTTGGTTTGTCCTGGAATGGCTTTATCCACTTGTACCTTCTCCGTTTGTTTTAAATGCACAGTTTTTCCTTGTTGAATTTGATCTTTTGTCTGATTTTGTCTGGTTGCATCTTGTTCCTTCACCAGTTCTTCTTGACCTACGATCTTTTTGACCGTGTGTTCTTTGGAAACCACAGTCTTGGTCTGTCCTGGAATGGCTGCGTTTGTTTGTACCTTCTTCGTTTGTTGTAAATTCAGCGTAATTTCTTGTTGAATTTGATCTTTTGTCAGTTTTGTACCTTTTTCTTTCAATTGTCCTTGACTTTCCACCTCGGGAACCTTCCTCGCTTGTCCTGAAACGGTCGCCTTGGTTTGTTCTTTGTCCGTTTGTTGCAACTTAACCACTTTTTCTTGCTGAATTGTTCTTTTCTCCAGATTTACGAGGGTTTCGTTCTGAACTTTCAACACTTTATCCTGTCCTACAGTCGTTTGAACAGCCTTCACAGGTTGTTCTCCTTCGTCCCTCATGAGACTTTCCTTCTCAGGTTGTACTTTTAACCCTTGTCGTTCCGTTTGGTCGTTTCTTAGCTTCTCTTTCGTCCCCATTTGGGTCGGTTCTTCAATCTTTTGAACGGTCTGTCGTGGAGCAACAGGCTTTTTTGCAGCTTTGGCTTGTTTGCTTTTGGTTGCGTTCTGTTCCTTCATCGCTTGTTCTTCCACCGTTTTTATCATTGTTCTTTTAGCGACCGCCTCCTTTGACTGTCCCAAAATG
Organism: Chaenogobius annularis; assembly: GCA_015082035.1. Taxonomy (NCBI): domain Eukaryota; kingdom Metazoa; phylum Chordata; class Actinopteri; order Gobiiformes; family Gobiidae; genus Chaenogobius; species Chaenogobius annularis. The sequence goes on along the minus strand of BJKM01001416.1, from coordinate 11,312 downwards.
TCCGCTTTCTCGCGGTCCTTCAGTCCTCTCTTCTCTCCTACAATCTCTTTAAACATTTGCTTTTCTTCTTGTCCACCTCGTTTAGCTGGATTGATGACTTTTTGTCCAATCTCCTCTTCAGAAACCCTCAGTTTTGTCGTACTTTCCTCCTCAAACTCAGGCTTTTGAATCGTCTTTTCAGATGCTGGTTCCACTTCAGAATTCTCTTTTGACGACGAACGTTCGCTTTCTTGTCGTTTCCTCTTCGTCACGGTTGCATTTAAAACATTCCCTGCCAGAACTGCAGATGCTGCTTCGACCCGTTTTGCCGTTTTACTTTGGTCTCGTCCCATCTTGTCCTTTTCCACGATTTGCGATAGTTTTTCAGCCGATAACTCTCCCTCAGCTCGCTCCTTCTCAGCTTCCTTCTTGTTCTTACTCTTCTCCTTTTTAAGGACGTTGCTTTCCATTGTTGTTTGCACCATTTCCGTTTCTTCTTCCAGTCTCAGTTTAGCCTCTTGCTCCTTTTTGGTTCCGTCAAGAACTTGTAAATCCTCCATTTTGGCGGCACGTTCTTCAGGCGTCTTTGCCTTCTCAGACGGTGGTTTCCGTGTTAAGTTTGCTCTCATTTCTTGCTCCATTTTGGCTTTTTCTTTAGGAATTGCACCATTTGGAATTTGCTCTTGATCGAGTCTTTGATGTTCGACCTTCTGCTGCTCCACCGACTCTGGAGCCATCTCGTCTCGTTTACCTTGCTCTAATCTGGACACTTTTACAATTTGCAGTTTAGGCGTCGGCTCCCTTGCCGCCGGCTCCCTTGCCGCCGGCTCCCTTGCCGCCGGCTCCCTTGCCGCCGGCTCCCTTGCCGCCGGCTCCCTGGGGAGGCGCCGGCTCCTGGGCGCCGGCGCTCCCTGGCGCGGCTCCTTGGCGTCGCTCTTTGGGCTCGGCTCTTTGGGCCGTCGGCTCTTTGGCGTCGCTCTTTGGCGTCGTTCTCTGGCGCCGGCCCTTGCCGCTCGGCTCTCTGGTGCGCCGCTCCCTTGCCGTCGGCTCTTTGGGCGTCGGCTCCTTGGGCGTCGGCTCCTTGGGCGTCGGCCTCTGGGCGTCGGTCTCTCTGGGCGTCGGCTCTCTGGGCGTCGGCTCCCTTGCCGCCGGCTCCCTTGCCGCCGCTCCCTTGCCGCCGGCTCCTAGGCGTCGGGCTCCCTTGCCGCCGGCTCCCTTTCCGGCCGGCTCTCTAGGCGTCGGCTCCCTTGCCGCCGCTCTCTAGGCGTCGGCTCCCTTGCCGCCGGCTCCCTTGCGCCGCTCCCTTGCCGCCGGCTCCCTAGGCGCCGGCTCCCTTGCCGCCGGCTCTCTAGGCTAGGCTCCCTTGCCGCCGGCTCTCTAGCATAGGTCCCTTGCGGCGCTCGCCGCTCTTTAGGCGCGCTTGCGCCGGCTCTCTAGGCCGCTCGGCTCCCTTTCGGCGCCGGCTCCCTTGCCGCCGGCTCCTCTTGCGCCGGCTCCCTTGCCGGCCGGCTCCCTTGCCGCCGGCTCCCCTTGCCGCCGGCTCCCAGCGTAGGCCTCCCTTGCCGCCGGCTCTCTAGGCGTCAGGCTCCCTTTGCCGCCGGCTCTCTAGGCGCAGGCTCCCTTGCGCCGGCTCTCAGGCGCAGGCCCTTGCGCGGCTCTCTAGGCGCAGCTCCTTGCCGCCGGCTCTCTAGGCGTAGGCTCCCTTGCGCCGGCTCTTTGGGCGCGCGGCTCTTTAGGCGTCGGCTCTCTAGGCGCAGGCTCCCTTGCCGCCGGCTCTCTAGGCGTAGGCTCTCTGGGCGCCGGCTCTCTGGCGCGCGGCTCTTTGGGCGTCGGCTCTTTGGGGCGTCGCTCTTGGGCGTCGGCTCTCTGGGCGTCGGCTCTCTAGGCGTCGGCTCTCTAGGCGTCGCTCTCTAGGCGTCGGCTCTCTAGGCGTCGGCTCTCTAGCGTCGGCTCTCTAGGCGTTTCTCTTTTGATTTCCACCCGCTTCTCAGACTCAAACCTCTCTCTCTTGGTTGTGGCGGTTCTCTTTTGTTGTATGACCCGTCCCGCCCGATCCCGCGACCCGATCGTCTCCCGCCCGATCGTCTCCCCGATGTCTCCCGCCTCCGATCGTCTCCCGCCGCCATCGTCTCCCGCCATCCCGATCGTCTCCCGCCCGATCGTCTCCCGCCCCGATCGCTCTCCCGCCCGATCGTCTCCCGCCCGATCGTCTCCCGCCCGATCGTCTCCCGCCCGATCGTGTTTGTTCCGTTTTTCGCCTGGCTTTTCGCTGTCGATCGCCTCTTTCTCAGTTCTCGCTTCCGCCTCGTGTTCAAAGTCAGTTTTCGTTGGCTCGTTTTGTTCTCTCTCGATCATCTTCTGTCCAGCCTTAATCACACACTCTGGAGCTTCTTCTTTCGCCGGCAGTTCTCGCTCAACTTTCTCGGCGTTTTGCGTCACAATTCTCTCTTCTTCAAACCGTTTCAGTTTTGGCAGTTGTTTTCGCTCGATTCCAGAGGCCACTTTAGGCTCGGTTTTGTCCGTTTCGTGAACTGTTTGCTCTTCCTCTGACCCGGCCTCAACGCTTCTCTCGTCTTCGTTTAATTTGCATTTCGCTTGATCCATTTGAGACGATATTTCTTGCCGTTTTCCTTCGGTTTCTGTAGTTTCTTTCTTTTCTTGTTCTTCTTCCGTTTGGACTTTTCCTTGCTCTTCTTCTTGATCTTTCTCAGCGTTCATGTTCTTTTCCTCCAGCGGTTTCTCCTCCATTTGTCGTTTTCCCACCTGAACTTCAGCGTCTCCCTCTTCCTCCACCTTCTTCCGCTTTGACAATCGTTCCCTCTCGGGTTTCCCTTGCTCAAATTCCTCGATGTCTTTGCGTTTGTTCTCCTCCGTCTCCTCCTCCTGCTTGTCTTTTACGTCTGGTTCTTCCTCCATCTTTACGTCGTCTTTGGCCGAACCGTCTTCAGTCTCTTCTCGCGTTTCGTGCCTTTCGACCGGTTTCTTTTTGGCGAAAGGTTCAGGTCCAAATTGAACCATTTTCTCCGGTTGTTTTTGCTCCAGTTTGCGTTTAATCTCAGACGCTCGTTCCTTCGCACCTTTCTCCTTTCGGTCGGTCTCTTTCCACAGTTTTCGCTTCATGCGTTTGGTCTTTTCCGCAGCACGTTTCACTTCCACCATTTGTTCTTTCTTCTTAACTTTCGCCATCTCCACGAGCGTTTCCACTTTTACAGAACGTTCTTCTCTTTCTACCGTTCTCCTTTCACGCACCAACGGTTCACGTTTTTCCTTTCGTTTTCCCAACTCTCTGAACACTTTTCCAACCTTCTCCCGCTCCGTTTTCTTCTGTCCCGAGACCTCCTTCTGTCCTTCATCGATGCGTTCCATCTTTCTTCCCTCTTCTCTTGTCTGATTGTCGCAGCTCTCGTTTCCAGTTTGGTGAGTTTGAGGTTGGTTTTCTTGAAAAGGTTCCGTTTTCCCTCGTCCCAGTCCCTCGAACACTTCCATCGTTTCCTCCGCTGGCGTTTCTTCAGGTTTGCCAGTCTCGTTAGCGGCTTGTTCCTTCGCTCTCGCCGTCTTCTCTTGCTCCTCTTCCTCCTTCAGCGCTTCCCTGAACGCCGTCAGGAGGATCTGAGTGAGTCGCTTGGCTTCGATCGCTCGGTGCAGATCGCGGAGTTCCTGTTTCAGCGCCGATCGGAGTCTCAAGCCGCGAAGAGAGCGCTCTGAAGCCACAGAACAACGTTTAGGACTTCGAAATGTGTCAGAGGTTTGTTAGTGCAAACAAGATGCACAAGACAAGGGTTTAGTCCTGGTTTAGTCCTGGTTTAGTCCTGGTTTAGAGCTGGTTTAGAGCTGGGTTAGGTCCGAACCAGGTCATCTGTGATTCAACGTTCTCCGGAGGACCACAGCGGTGCCCGCAGGACCACAGCGGTGCCCGGATGACCACAGCGGTGCCCGCAGGACCACAGCGGTGCCCGGAGGACCACAGCGGTGCCCGGAGGACCACACAAACACTACGACTCATGGAATAGTTAGTTAGTATGTATTATGTAGTTATTAGCATGTAGTTGGCTCATGTACAATCCAAACGCCACACAAAAGCTCTCAGACTCTTTTTTTTTTTTTACCTGAGGCGTTTCTCCCCCGCCGCGGCTCGTCTGACACAACAGACAAAAGCAGACGCGGCGTGAGGGCGTGGTCCGAGAAAACATGACACTTTCTTTGTGTGGAACGTCTTTTGTCACGACCCAGCCCAAAGTCACGGCAGAAAAGACAAACAGACACGGATGAAACTGACGCAAAGAAGATGCAGTTCCACACCAGACGTTTGTACAAACCTCAGGTGTGAGAACGGGTTTGGTCTGATGTTCTCAGGTGGTTCAGATTCTGGTCCAAAACATGGGTCAGGTCCAAGGTTTAACACTTGTTTAGTCCATGTTTAGTTCTGGTTCAATCTGATCTTTCCAAACGTGACCCTGTGTTTCCACTCATGCTAACTTATATGTGGAGCCTTAGCAACACAAAGCTAGCAAAGCACGTTAGCAACAGCTGTTTCCTGTTTGTCCAAATGTGAGATGTTCCAGGTCAGAATGCGTCTGACATGATTCCATAAAGAGAGGTTCAAACGTGGTGTAGAGGCTTTGCACACAAGGCGAAAGACATGAGGCAAAACTGTTCCTGTGCAACGCTTTAGCCACGCCCCTCACACAACACACTGGAATGACTAAAGGTGTTTTTGTGACGCGCTCAGATCGACTTCAGGGGTAAAAAAGTATCAGGAGGATCCGAGACAAACTAGGAGAAGAGCCAGTCAGAACGTGGTTTGGTCATGGGTTGGTCATGGGTTTGGTCCTGGGTTTGGTCCTGGGTTTGGTCCTGGGTTTGGGGTCCTGGGTTTGGTCCTGGGTTTGGTCCTGGGTTTGGTCCTGGTTTGGTCCTGGTTGGTCCTGGGTTTGGTCCTGGTTTGGGTCCTGGGTTTGGGTCCTGGGTTTGGTCCTGGGGGGTCATTGGTCATGGGTTGGTCATGGGGTTGGTCATGGGGTTGGTCATGGGGTTTGGTCATGGGGTTTGGTCATGGGGTTGGTCATGGGTTGGTCCATGGGGTTGGTCATGGGTTTGGTCATGGGGTTGGTCATGGGGTTGTCATGGGGTTGGTCATGGGGTTGTCATGGGTTGGTCCTGGGGTTGGGGTTGGTCCTGGGGTTGGTCCTGGGGTTGGTCCTGTTGGTGTGTGTCGGGTCGGTCCTGGGGTTGTCCTGGGTTGGTCTGGTTTGGTCATGGGTTTGGTCCTGGGTTGGTCCTGGGTTGGTCCTGGTTGGTCTGGTCTGGTTGGTCATGGTTGTCATGGGTCATGGGTTGGGTTGGTCATGGGTTGGTCATGTTGGTCATGGGTTTGGTCATGGTTTGGTCATGGGTTTGGTCATGGGTTGGTCATGGGTGGTTGGTCATGGGTTGGTCCTGGGTTTGGGGTCATGGGTTTGGTCATGGGTTTGGTCATGGGTTGGTCAATGGGTGGTCATGGGTTGTATGGTCATGGGTTGGTCATGGGTTGGTCCATGGTTGGTTGGTCCTGGGTTGGTCCTGGGTTGGTCCTGGGGTTGGTCCTGGTTGGTCATGGGTTTGGTCCTGGGTTGGTCATGGGTTGGTCATGGGTTGGTCATGGGTTGGTCATGGTTTGGTCCTAGGTTAGTCTTGGGTTGGGTCCTGGGTTTGGTCCTGGGTTAAGTTCTTACTCGGTCTCGTTCGTCTGGTTTGTTTCTCGTTAAAAGTAAATACAGTAAATACATAAAAAAGCTAAATAATAATGTTCCTTTTCTTCTATTGGTTGCTTAATTGTCCTGCTCTCCTGTGATTGGTCCTTCCTCCGCCTGCTCTGCTCTGATTGGCTCCTGGTCGTCGGGTAAATGTTGGTGTTTTCCCTGGGTTTTATCGTCGGGCGCCGTCACTACGTCAAACAGGAAGCTGAAGAACCCGAACAGCCAATCAGAGCCCTCGTCCGACAAAACGCTTATCACCTCCTCCAATGACGACTCTGCGTTTTCCGCGCCGGCGCCGCCATCTTTGTTCAGGCCTGACGCGGGAGACGAGGAAGGAGGCGAAAAAAGAGGCGAGGAAGGAGACAAAGGGAAGGAGACAAAGGAAGTAGATGAGGGAAGGAGAGAAGGGAAGGAGACGAGGAAGGGAGCAAAAAAGGAGGCGAGGAAGGAGACAAAGGGAAGGAGACAAAGGAAGTAGATGAGGGAAGGAGTGAAGGGAAGGAGACGAGGAAGGAGGCGAGGAAGGAGACAAAGGGAAGGAGACAAAGGAAGTAGATGAGGGAAGGAGAGAAGGGAAGGAGACGAGGAAGGGGACGAAAAAGGAGGCGAGGGAAGGAGACAAGGGAAGGAGAAGGAGACAAGGAAGGAGACAAAGGGAAGGAGACAAAGGGAAGGGGACGAGGGAAGGAGACGAGGGAAGGAGACAAAGGGAAGGGGACGAGGGAAGATGAGGGAGAAAGTGTTGTGGTGTAAAACGGAATATAAAATATAAAAAATGAAAAATGGTTTAACAAAAAATGACCAAAAATGGAGAAAGAGAAAAGAGTGAGTCATGACTAAATACAAGCGTCACTTCCTGTCTCACCGTCGTCACTTCCTGTCTCTTAAATTTCATTTGCCGTTTTTTTTTCCCTTAAAAATGCCCTGGAGTGTTTTATTTCATTCATGTTTTTTTGGTGGTTTAGCCCCGCCCTAGCCCCGCCCTAGCCCTGCCCTAGTCCCACTTTAGCCCCGCCTCAAAGCCTGATAACACAAACGATGCAGAATATTTGTCCTTTAACAGATTTCCTCAGAAAAGTGAATGAATTCTTCTGTAAATGTGAAAATACAGCAGGTGGCGCTAGCATCACAATAGTATTTAGCTGTAGCTACCATTAGCATATTAGCATCTTCTCCATGTGTTTGTCTGTATTTGACACAAACTGAAGTCTGCGTTTCTCGTGCTGATCTCGCTCAGGCTCATCACATGTTCCTCCAGATCATCTCCATCACATGTTCCTCCAGATCATCTCCATCACATGTTCCTCCAGATCATCTCCATCACACGTTCCTCCAGATCATCTCCATCACACGTTCCTCCAGATCATCTCCATCACACGTTCCTCCAGATCATCTCCATCACACGTTCCTCCAGATCATCTCCAGATCATCTCCAGATCATCTCCAGATCATCTCCAGGTCGTCCCCAGGTTGTCTCCAGGTTGTCTCCAGGTTGTCTCCAGATCATCTCCAGATCATCTCCAGTCTCGTCATCTCCAGATCATCTCCATCACACGTTCCTCAGGATCATCTCCAGATCATCTCCAGATCATCTCCATCACACGTTCCTCCCATCATCTCCATCACATGTCTCCCAGATCATCTCCATCACACGTTCTTCCAGATCATCTCCATCACATGTTTCTCCAGATCTCCATCAATGTTCCTCAGATCTCCTGATCATCTCCATCACACGTTCCTCCAGATAATCTCCAGATCATCTCCATCACACGTTCCTCCAGATCATCTCCAGATCATCTCCAGATCATCTCCAGGTCGTCTCCAGATCATCTCCATCACACGTTCCTCCAGATCATCTCCATCACATGTTCCTCCAGATCATCTCCATCACACGTTCTTCCAGATCATCTCCATCACATGTTCCTCCAGATCTCCTGATCATCTCCATCACACGTTCCTCCAGATCATCTCCAGATCATCTCCAGATCATCTCCATCACACGTTCCTCCAGATCATCTCCAGATCATCTCCAGATCATCTCCAGATCATCTCCAGATCATCTCCATCACACGTTCCTCCAGATCATCTCCAGATCATCTCCAGATCATCTCCATCACACGTTCCTCCTCTGACTGTAAACCACGTCAAACCGATGGTAAAAAGTGTTTTAAAGTTAAAGAAAAAACTCACCGAGCAAAACTTTGGCGTCGTCCAAGTCGAAGTCTCCGTCTCCATCAGAATCGTACGCCGACAGTTTCCCTGGAAACAAGTTTATCTTTTAAGTAAACTGGGTCTAAACCGGGTCTAAACCGGGTCCAAACCGGGTCTAAACCAGGACTAAACCAGGACTAAACCAGGACTAAACCAGGACTAAACCAGGTCTAAACCAGGTCTAAACCAGGACTAAACCATGTGGACATGAATGCGGCTCTGGATGTCTATTCAGTTGTTTCATCTGGACGATATGTTTCGACTCTCGTCCAAGAGTCATTCTCAATCTGAGAAACACGTCTGAGGACGGTTTATACCCTCTGTAAGCCCCGCCCACAGGGCGGGTACACTACATCATCTCGTCCTGAGGCTGGACCAGTTTGGGTCTGAAAGTGATCCTGGTTTGAGATAAACACTTCATGTTGTCTAAGAATCCTTTGTCGTTTTTCTGAGAGTCCAAAGACATGAGGGACAGAGACATGAGGGACAGAGACATGAGGGACAGAGACATGAGGGACAGAGACATGAGACAGAGGGACAGAGACATGAGACATGAGGGACAGAGACTGAGGGACAGAGACATGAGGGGACAGAGACATGACAGAGACATGAGACAGAGACAGAGACAAGAGAGACAGAGACATGAGGGACAGAGAACATGACAGACAGAGACATAGGACAGCGAATGAGGGACACGGACAGAGACATGAGGGACAGACCAGAGGGACAGAGAATTGAGGGACAGAACAGGGACAGAGGGACAGAGACAGGGACAGAGACATGAGGGACAGAGAGACAGCATGAGGGACAAGACACTGAAGACAGAGACATGAGGACAGACAAGACCAAAGACGGAGACATGACACGACATGAGAGACAGAGGGACAGAGACAGAGGGACAGGACTGAGGGACAGCGACATGAGGGACAGAGACAGAGACATGAGGACAGAGACAGCAGACGACAGAGAAACAAAGAGGCAGAGACATGAGGACCAGAGACGAAGAGGACAGAGACAGAGACAGAGGACAAGAGAGGGACAGAGGGACAGAGACATGAGGGACAGAGACAGAGACATGAGGGACAGCCGACATGAGGACAGCGGACATGAGGACAGAGACGAAGAGAGGACAGAGACATGAGGGACAGAGACAAGAGGGACAGAGACATGACATGAGGGCGACAAGAACTAGAGACAGAGACAGAGACACAGACATGAGAGACAGACGACATGAGGGACGCAGACATCAGGGACAGAACATGAGGAGACAGAGACATATGAGGAGACATGAGACAGAGACAATTGAAGGGACAGACATGAGGACAGAGAAGAGAGGGACAGAGACAAGACAGAGGACAGAGACAGAGCGGACAGAGACATGAGGGACAGAGACATGAGACAGAGACAGAGACATGAGGACACGACATGAGGGACAGAGACATAGGGACAAGGACATGAGGGACAGAGACAGAACATGAGGGACAGAGGGACAGAGAGAGGTCACAGAGAGAGGGGACGAGAAGGACAATGACAGGGACAAGAGGGCGACAAGAGGGACAGAGACACAGAGACAGAGACATGAGACAGAGAACATGAGGAGACAGGAGAACAAGACGGAGGAGGACAGAGGAGAGAGAGGAGGACAGAGACATGAGGGACAGAGACAAGAGGACAGAGACATGAGGGACAGAGACATGAGCGACAGTAGGACAAGGAAGAAGGACAGAGACATGAGGGACAGCAGACATGAGAGACAGAGACAGAGACATGAGAGACAGAGACAGAGACAGAGACATGAGGACAGAGACAAGAGGACAGAGACAGACAGAGACATGAGACAGAGACAGATGAGGACAGAGACATGAGGGACAGACGACAGAGGACAGAGGACATAGACAGAGACAAGAGGAGACCAGACAGACATGAGAGAGACAGAGAGAGGACAGAGACAGAGGACAGAGACAGAGACAGACAGACAGACAGAGGACAGAGGACATGAGGACAGGACAGAGACATGAGACAGAGACAGGGAGCGACATGAGAGGACAGAGACATGAGAGACAGGACAGAGACATGAGGACAGGACAGAGACAAAGAGACATGAGGGACAGAGAACATGACAGAGAAGACAGAGACATGAGACAAGACATGAGGGACAGAGGACAGAGAGACAGAGACATGAGGGACGGGACAGAGACAAGAGACAGAGCAGAGACAGAGACAGAGACAGAGACATGAGGGACAGAGACATGAGGACAGAGACATACAGGACAGAGACACAGAGGGACAGAGACATGAGGGACAGAGACAAGAGGACAGAGACAGAGACATGAGGACAGAGAGGGACAGAGACATGAGGGACAGAGACATGAGGGACAGAGACATGACAGAGACAGAGACATGAGGACAGAGGACAGAGGACAGAGACAGAGACATGAGACAGAGGGACAGAGACATGAGGGACAGACAGAGACAGAGACATGAGACAGAGACATGAGACATGAGAGACAGAGACAGGGACAGACATGAGACGAGGACAAGAGACAGAGACAGAGACATGAGGGACAGAGACATGAGACATGAGGACAGAGACATGGGTCTCCACAGGCTGAGAGAGCATTCTGGACGTGTTTCTCCTCTTTCCTCTTGCCCTCTGAGCTGCGGGGCGCCTCTTGCCCTCTGTGTGTAGTGTCCTGATCACCTCCAGTGGCGCTGTTAGTGGGTGGTTAGAGCCAAAGAGCAGCTCTGATCCGTGGTAGGTTCCTATAGACTTCTGTCTGGAGCTTCCGTCCTCTCCTCTGATAAGAGGTTCTCCTCAGCATCTTCTCCTCTAAACCTGATGTTCAGTTCTCCACATTGATGTTCTCTGAGAAGACTTCAGCTCTTGTTCTTAATTGTCACAAAATTGTTCCACGTAACGGAACCAAAGACTTGGAGCAGAGCCTGAAAAGGAGGTCTGAGCCTTCTTCTCAAAATGCTCCATGTACAAGTTGCCACGATGGAGAGACGGGCGAGCCCAAGCACAGCCTGAAGAAGTGTGCCCGGAACTGAAAGTATGTGGTGTTAAGGCAGATGTGTTCAGGTGTCAGTTTGGTCCTGTCCTGTAGGTGGCAGTCTCGTCCTAACCGCTGTCACTGCCTCAGAGTTCGGGATGCAGGTGAAGAGGGACACGACTTCATATGAGACCATCAGGTCATCTGGGCTCAACTGGAGATGTTTCACTTTGTGTGTTCTCCACATGATGTTCCGAGTTCCACCAGTGGTGCCAAGATGGTGCTAAACGCATCGTTGTATGTGATGGAACCTGTGCTTCACACAGAGGAACACTGAGTCCAGATGAAACCACTGAATCTTTTTCTACAATGGAGCCCTCCTGGACGAGTGAGG
>BJKM01001415.1:0-41793 GCA_015082035.1 Chaenogobius annularis | reverse complement strand
AAAATATAAAACAAGGAAGGCCATGATTCTGCAACTGCTGTAATACTTTCAATTCAATTTATTTTTCTAACGCCCAAAATCACAATGGCAGTTTCCTCCAGAGTGAAAAACAGAATAAACAGTGTTCATAGGACTTGGTAATGTCCCACATCCCGTGTCCTTAGACAGATGTCCCAGAGGGCCCCCTGTCCTTAGACCCTCCTTCTGCAGGAAAAACTACCAAACCTCTTTGGGGAAAAGTAGGAACTTCGAGAAGACTTTATAAGATGTAATAAAGTCTGATGCCAAAAAAAGTAGATCAGGCAATAATCATCACTTTCCTCAAAACAACAGAAATGTCTTATTTTGTGATCATTACTTGAACTCACTTGCCGGTATCAACATGGATTATCAGCCACAGCAGCAAGACCGATATCGGTATCGGATCTGAAAACATGTTTATCGGCCCCAGTTTCCTGTTAGTGATACGCATCGTAAGAGCCAAGGACTCACGGGAATGATCAGACGGTTCCATCCGTAGTCTCCTCCGAGGACATTTGTGAAGTCTCTAAACCCAAAGATGAAAACGACTCTGCTCTCGGCTCCTCTGCAGCGCCACCTGCAGGCTCTCCCCGCTGTGTGAAACATGAAGCGATGGGAAAAGAAACTGATATTTCAGTTTCTTTTCAGAAGACGCTGAAGGGGAGACACAATGGAGGAGGCGGAGTCTGTGGGCTCTCACAAAGCCCCTCCCCCTATTTCAAGTGATTAAATAAATGCATGGAAAGAGGCACAATTCTGAGGTACAATTATTACTAATGGAAGGTTAAGTTAAGTTCACAAATGTGGATTTTGCATAATATGTGACCTTTAATTAGCAATGTAACACTAACGAGCTGAAATGTTAGATTTTGAGAAAGCTATTCTGACTCTTATTACTCTAAGATATTAAACTCTGAGATATTAAACTCTCGACTTGTGTTCTTCTTCTAATAGAACAAAGTTGTTTTATTATTGGTGAGTTTCCAGATAAAAGCACATGAACACGATGAGTCTTGACTGTGGGTCTGTGTCCTTCAGGCCAAACGCTCGGCTGCAGTGACTCTCAGGACTCTCCTCTGGTTCTGCCGCTGGGAAGTCCTGATCTGGACTGGAAAGTGTTTGTGAACGTGATGATGAAGAACGGCGACGAAACACTCTCCTCGTCCGCCTCAGCTCAGGTAGAACACGTGAGCTCTGACTCGGACTCTCCACGTCCGCCTCAGCTCAGGTAAAACACGTGAGCTCTGACTCGGACTCTCCTCGTTCGCCTCAGGTAGAACACGTGAGCTCTGACTCGGACTCTCCTCGTTCGCCTCAGGTAGAACACGTGAGCTCTGACTCGGACTCTCCTCGTCCGCCTCAGCTCAGGTAAAACATGTGAGCTCTGACTCGGACTCTCCACGTCCGCCTCAGCTCAGGTAAAACACGTGAGCTCTGACTCGGACTCTCCTCGTCCACCTCAGCTCAGGTAAAACACGTGAGCTCTGACTCGGACTCTCCTCGTCCACATCAGCTCAGGTAAAACACGTGAGCTCTGACTCGGACTCTCCTCGTTCGCCTCAGGTAAAACACGTGAGCTCTGACTCTCCTCGCTCAGGTTCAGTGTGGAACTGCAGCTCTGACACTTCTTTGACCTCCTTCTCCTAAACCTTCTGTGTGTTTCAGGTGCTGAAGGCTCCTGAGGACCCTCTGACTCTCGGTGCCCAACTGCTCCCTGTGGGAAAATTTCTCAACGAACAGAGTGACCAAGAAGAAGGACGAGAGAGAGAGAGTAAAGACTTCTGTAGTTTCGTGAGTCTCTTCTGTTTGTGGTAGTTTCCTGAGTCTCTTCTGTTTGTGGTAGTTTCCTGAGTCTCTTCTGTTTGTGGTAGTTTCGTGAGTCTCTTCTGTTTGTGGTAGTTTCCTGAGTCTCTTCTGTTTGTGGTAGTTTCCTGAGTCTCTTCTGTTTGTGGTAGTTTCCTGAGTCTCTTCTGTTTGTGGTAGTTTCCTGAGTCTCTTCTGTTTGTGGTAGTTTCCTGAGTCTCTTTGTGGTAGTTTCGTGAGTCTCTTCTGTTTGTGGTAGTTTCCTGAGTCTCTTCTGTTTGTGGATTAGTTTCCTGAGTCTCTTTCTGTGTTTGTGGTAGAGTTTCCTGAGTCTCTTCTGTTTGTGTAGTTCTGTTTGTGGTAGTTTTCCTGAGATCTCTTCTGTTTGTGGTAGTTTCCTGAGTCTCTTCTGTTTGTGGTAGTTTCCTGAGACTCTTCTGTGATAGTATAATACTGAGTCCTCTTCTGTTTGTGTAGTTTCTGATTTTGTGGCGTTCTGTCTCTCTGTTTGTGTAGTTTCGTGAGACTCTTCTGTTCGTGGTAGTTTCCTGAGTCTCTTCTGTTTGTGTAGTTTCGTGAGACTCTTCTGTTCGTGGTAGTTTCCTGAGTCTCTTCTGTTTGTGGTAGTTTCGTGAGTCTCTTCTGTTCGTGGTAGTTTCCTGAGTCTCTTCTAGTTCATGTGTAGTTTTCGTGAGTCTCTTCTGGATGTCCTGCTGGAAGTCCTGCGACTTGTGTGACAGGTCCAGACCATGGTCCAGGCTCTGGTCTCAGGTCTGAACTCTGTGATCCCGACCAAAGATGAACTCCCTTCTGCTGCCAAAAGGTACAAAACACATTTGTGATTGTTGTCTTTCTCTCTCTTCCTGTGTTCCCTGTGATTCTGTGGTTCCTGTGCTCCCTGTTGGTTCCCGTGGTTCCTGTGATTCTGGGTTCCTTGTTCTCCCTGTGGTTCCTTTTGTTCCCTGTTTTCCCTCTGCTCCCTGTGCTCCCTGTTTGTTTCCTGTGTTCCCTATTCATCCCTGTGCCCCCTGTGGTTCCTGTCGCTCCTGTGGTTCCTGTGCTTCTGTGCTCCTGTGGTTCCTGTGCTCCCTGTGGATTCCTGTGCTCCCTGTTCCTGTGGTTCCTGTGTTCTTTGCTCCCTGTGGTTTTCTTTGCTCCCTGTGGTTTCTGTGGTTCCTCTGCTCCCTGTGCTCCCTGTGTTTCCTGTGTTCCCTGTGTTCCCTGTGTTCCTGTGCTCCCTGTGGTTCCTGTGCTCCCTGTGGTTTCTGTGGTTCCTTCTGCTCTCCTGTGGTTTCTTTACTCCCTGTGGTTTTCTGTGGTTCCTGTGCTCCCTGTTCTCCTGTTTCCTGTGTTCCCTGTTCTCCCTGTTGCTCCCTGTGTTCCTTTGCTCCTGTTCTCCTGTGTGCTCCTTGGTTGCCTTTGCTCCCTTGGTTCCTTGTGGTTTCGTTTGCTCCCTGGTGTTTCTGTGGTTCCTGTGTTCCTGGGTCTCCCTGTGGTTCCTTTGCTCCCTGTGGTTCCTTTGCTCCTGTGTCCTGACGGTTCCTGTGGGTTCTGTTCTCCACCTGTTATCTCTGTGTTCCCTGTGGTTCTTTGTTCTCCCTGTTCTCCCTATGGTTCTGTGTTCTCCCTGTGGTTCCATGTGTTCTGGGCCCTTTCATACCTGCCCTCCTCTCCTCAGGTGAAGACCTCAGCTCTCGTCTCACTCCTGAGCTCCAGACTTCTGGTCCAGAACCCCGCTCGCTCAGAATCTCAGATCAGAACGTGGAGTCTCGCGGCTCAGAGCATTCAGTCCAGGGAGTCAAGTACTGTGCTGGAGTAGCACTGCTGATGGTACAAATCACTGTAGTACTGGTGCTGGAGTTACATTGCTGAAGGTTACAAAACACACCTGTAGTTCTGTGGCTGGGTACACTGCTGAGGTACACACAACGTTAGTTTACTGTGCTGGAGTACCACTGCTGAGGTACAAATACACTTGTAGTTAACTGTATGGAGTACACTGCTGAGGTACAAATACACGTGTAGTTACTGTGCTCGGAGTAATGCTGAGGTTCAAATACACGTAGTTACTGTGCGCGTGGAGGTACTCTGCTTAGGTACAAAATACTGCACCACGTCTGTTTACTGTGCTGGCAGTCACTGCTGAGGTACAATACACTGTAGTTATCTGTGCTGAGTAGTACACTGCTGAGTACAAATACACTGTCGTTTACTAGTGCTGGAGGTACACTGCTGAGGGTAACAAACACCGACTGTAGTTACTTGTGGCTGGAGTACACTGCCTGAGGAGCGAAATACACGTAGTTACTGCGTGGAGGACGTCTTCTGCATGAAGTACAAATAACACTGTAGTTACTGTGCTGGAGTTAAACTGCTGAGGGTACAAATACACTGTAGTTACTGTGCTGGGTACACTGCTGAGGTACAAACACTGTTATTTACTGTGCTGGAGTTTACCCTGCTGAGGGTACAAATATCGCACACACTGTTACTGTGCTGGAGTACATCTTGATAGGTACAAATCACTGTAGTTACTGTGCTGGAATACCACTGCTGAGGTACAAATACACTGTAAGTTTACTGTGCTGGACAGTTACACACTGCTGAGGTACAAACACTGTGTTACTGTGCTGGACGTTACAACTGCTGAGGTAACCAAATATCACTGTGTTACTGTGGCTCGGAGTTACACTGCTGACGTACAAAAACTGTAGTTACTGTGCTGGGGTCAGCTGCCTAGGTACAAATACACTGATATTACTGTCGCTGGAGTACTCATGTGAGTACAAATACCACTGTAGTTTACTGTGGCTGAGAGTAACACTGCCTGAGTACAAATACCTGTAGTTACTGGTGGCTGGAGAGGCTCTTGCCCTTGAGGTAAACAATTTCACTGCAGTTAACTGTGCTGGAGTACTCTGCTTGAGGTACAAATACACTTGGTAGTTACTGTGCTGGAGTCACTGCTGAGGTACAAACACACTGTAAG
The DNA here is from genome assembly GCA_015082035.1 of Chaenogobius annularis. NCBI lineage: Eukaryota > Metazoa > Chordata > Actinopteri > Gobiiformes > Gobiidae > Chaenogobius > Chaenogobius annularis. The sequence continues at coordinate 36,980 of BJKM01001415.1, read as the reverse complement.
TTTACTGTGCTGGAGTACATGCTGAGGTACAAAATCACTGTAGTCTGTGTGGAAGTACACTGCTGAGACCATACTGCACACACTGTTACTGTGCTGAGGTACACTGCTGAGGTACAATACTGCACACACCTGTTACTGTGCTGGAAGTACAAGCTTGCTGAGGTACAATACACTGTAGTTACTGTGGCTGGAGTCGTCTGCTGAGGTACACATACCTGTAGTTCTGATGCTGAGTACACTGCTGAGGGTACAAATTACACTGTAGTTACTGTGCTGGAGTACACTGCTTGAGGTACAAATACACTGTAGTTTACTGTGGCTGAGAGTACTCTGCTGAGGTAAAATACACTGTGTTACTGTGCTGGAGTACTCTGCTGAGGTACAATAACACTGTATTTACTTGTGCTGGAGTACACTGCTGAGGTTCAAATACACTGTCAGTTACTTGTGCTGGTTGTACAACTGCTGAGGTCAAATACACTGTAGTTTACTGTGGCTGGAGTACTTCGCTGAGGTACAAATACACTGTAGTTTAATGTGCATGGAGTACTCTGCTGGTGTACAATAACTGTAGTTACTTGTCTGAGTACTCGCTGGGAGTACTCTGCTGAGGTAAACAAATACCTTGCACACACTGTTCTGTGCTAGGTACTCTGCTGAGGTAACAAATACGGCACACATGTTACTGTGCTGGAGTACTCTGCTGAGTACAATACTGCACACATTTGTTACGTGCTGGGTACTCTGCTGAAGTAAAATATGCACACATTGTTCTGTGTGAGATACTTGCTTCAGGGTTTTAAACCACATAATACTGCACACACCTGTTCTGTGTGGGATACTCTGCGATTGTGTACAAATACTGCACACATTGTTACTTGCTGGGTTACTCTGCTTGAGGTAAAATACTGCACACACTGTTACTGTGCTGGAGTACTCTACTAAGGGTTACAAATACTGCACACACTGTTACTTGTGCTGGTACTTGCTTTGATGGACAAATACTGCACACATTGTTACTGTGCTGGAAGTACTTTGCATGAGGTACAAAGTACGACACACTGTTACTGTGCAGGAGTTACTCTACTGAGGTGACAAATACTGCCACACACTGTTACTGTGCTGGAGTACTCTTGCTGAGCGTACATATACTGCACACACTGTTATGTGCTGGAGTACTCTGCTGAGGTACAAATACTGCACACACTGTGTACTGTGCTGAGTACTCTCTGCTGAGGTACAACTATGCACACACTGTACTGTGCTGGTAAGTACAGTACTCTGCTTAAGGTACAAAGTTACTGCACACATTTGTACTGTGCTGGCACAATACTCTGCTGATGGTACACTGTGCTGGATACTGCACACACTTTTACTGTGTACAAATACACTGGTAGTACTCTGCTAGTACAAATACGCACACACTGTTACTGTGCTGCTGGTACTGCTGTTACACTTAGTTACTGCTGACTGCTAGGTACAAATACTGCACACACTGTACTGGCGGACGAGTTACTCTGCTATGAGGTACAAATTACTGCACACATGTTACTGTGCTGGAGTACTCCTGCTGAGGTACGATAATATCTGCACACACTGTTACTGTGCTGGAGTACTCTACTGAGTACCAAATACTGTACACAACTGTTACTCGTGCTGTACAAAATTACCTTTGACTCTGCTGGGTACAAATACTTGCACACACTGCACACACTTTACTTGCTGGAGTACTCTGCTGAGGTACTCTGTACACAAATACTGCACACACTGTTTACTGTGCTGGGTACTCTACTGAGTACTCTCTGACTGCTGGATACTCTGTGAGTACAAATACTGCACACACTGTTACTGTGCTGTACTCTCTGGTACAAATACTGCACACACTAGTCTTCTACTGATGGGATACTGCACAATTGTTACTGTGCTGTACTCTGCTGAGGTACAAATTGTTACTGTGCTGGAGTACTCTGCTGAGGTACAAATACTGCACACACTGTTACTGTGCTGGAGTATTCTGCTGAGGTACAAATACTGCAACATTTACTGTGCTGGAGTACTCTGCTGAGGTACAAATACTGCACACTGTTACGTGCTGGACTCTGCTGATACTCTACTGACCAGGTACAAATATGCACACACTGTTACTGTGTGGAGTACTGAGGTACATACTGCACACACTTTACTCTGCTGGAGTACTCTGCTGAGGTACAAATACTGCACACACTGTTACTGTGCTGGAGTACTCTACTGAGGTACAATACTGCACACACTGTTACTGTGCTGGAGTACTCTACTGAGGTACAAATACTGTACACATTGTTACTGTGCTGGAGTACTCTACTGAGGTACAAATACTGCACACATTGTTACTGTGCTGGGTACTCTACTGAGGTACAAATACTGCACATTTTTACTGTGCTGGAGTACTCTGCTGAGGTACAAATACTGCACACATTGTTACTGCTGGAGTACTCTACTGAGGTACAAATACTGCACATTGTTACTGTGCTGGAGTACTCTGCAGAGGTACAAATACTGCACACATTGTTACTGTGCTGGAGTACTCTGCCTGACCCCGTGGGTGGAGCTTCTCATCTTCTTTGTTCCTCTGCTGTTTGTTTTGCAGGACCTGCCCTCTTAGCCTGACGCCCCGAACTGAACCAAAGAAGGAGATGTCCGTGAGCAGTTCTCTCCGCTCACATTTGTGCCTGTTCGGTTCACTTTCACAAAAGCCTGTTGTTGCTAAGTTACAGATGTTTTGAACATAGGAAAAGCTTAAATCTGCACTCGTTTTCGCCTAATTAAACGATGACGTTCCATGAAAATGTCCTTCGGTTGTTTGTCACTTTCTAATTCCTGGATACTACACGTTTTGTCCCAGTCTACTTACTCAGAGACTGAAGTGAATTATTTACAGCTGTATGCTCTCACCGTTTCTCACTGGGTTTCTTTCACCGGGTTTTACCGGGTTTTACCGGGTTCTTACCGGGGGTTCTTACCGGGTTCTTCACCGGGTTCTTACCGGGTTCCTTACCGGTTCTTACGGGTTCTTACCGGTTCCTCACCGGGTTCTATACCGGGTTCTACCGGGTTCTTACCGGGTCCTTACCGGAGTTTTTACTGACTTTAAATAAAGGTTCATAATAAATAACCCATTTCTCGTCTTCCTTTTCATCATAGAACCTTTTCTCTCATGCAGAGTCTTGTGCTTGGTCCAGTTCACGATCACGACTTAATTAGAAGGACAACTATTCATATAATGATTAGTTGTGCTTAGTTTATTGATTTGTTGAGCTCCCACTCAGAACCAAAAGATAATGAGGAAGGAACATTAAAAGTCGACGTTGACATACAGCTATTTCTCTTGTTTAAAGCATTGTTTGTTTCGTGAAGGACGTGTCTGCTGCCCATGCTGGTGGCGCTAGAGAACACCAGAGCGCTCTGTTTAAGGCGGGCCTGAACTCAGACGATGCCTCCAACTAGTCGTACAACAGGACCCACCGTCACGATCCTGGTTGCAGAGGTAACGAAGCCACGGCCCCGTCTGTAAACGAGCGCGCGTGCCCTGAGAACGTGTAACGAGCCACACAGCCCCGCCTGTACGAAGCCGCGCCGCCTCAGGTCTGTAACGCCACGGTCCCCAGTCTGTAACAGCCGCGCGCCCCCTTCAAGTCTATACGAGCCACGCGCCCCAGTCTGTAACGAGCCGCGCCCGCCCAGTTCTGTACACGAGCCGCACCGCCCGTCTGTTAAACAGCCGCGCCCTTCGTCTGTAACGAGCGCCAGCTGCCAGCTCGTCTGTACGAGCCGCAGCGCCCCGAGTCTGTAATCGAGCCGCCCCCTAATAGTCTGTAACAGCCGCGCCGTATCGTTTGTAACGAGCCGCATCCCTCACCTCCGCCGTCTGTACACGAGCCAACGCCCCGTCTGTAGCGAGCCGCGCCCCCCCACTCATCTGTTAAACGGAGCCGTAGCGCCCGTCTGTAACCGAGCCGCACCCCACCGGTCGCTCTTGTACACGAGCCCGCGCACACCGTTCCTGTAACGAGCTGCACCCATATCGAGCTGTCTGTACGAGCGCGCCCCGTCTGATAACGAGTTGCACCCGCTATCTTCTGTCAACGAGCTGCACCCGCTGTCTGTATACGAAGCCGCGACCTCAGTAACGACCCACGCTACTGTCCGTCTTGTAACGACGCCACACCCGTTGCTGTACGGCTGCACCCATCGTCTGTAACGAGCTCGCGCCCAACCATCTGTAAACGAAGCCGGGCCACCCGTCTGTTAACGAGCTGCACCCCATCGTCTGTAACGAGCCGCACCCGCCGGTCTGTTACCCGTCTGTAACGAGCTGCACCCATCGTCTGTAACGAGCCGCACCCGCCGTCTATAACGAGCCTCACCCACCGTCTGTAACGAGCCGCGCCCACCGTCTGTAACTAGGCCCTGTCCACTGCCCTCGTTTGTTCTTTCTCTGTGTCCCAGTTTGGTCTTGTTAGCTATTGGTCGAACCGGAATGATTCTTTTTACTCCTGAGCTCGATCTGAGCGAGTCACAGAGAGTCGTTTTAGTCATTCCAGTGTGTGTGTGTGAGGGGCGTGGCTAAAAGCTAGCGTGCACAGGAACAGTTTTGCCTCATTTCTTTTGCCTTGTGTGCAAAGCCTCTACGCCGTGTTTGAACCTCTCTTTAATGGAACGCTTTGGCTTTGGATCATGTCAGACGCATTATGACCTGGACAGGGAAATATCACATTTTGGCTCTTGACAAAGCGACAAACAGGAAACAGCTGTTGCTAACGTGCTTTGCTAGCTTTGTGTTGCTAAGGCTCGACATATAAGTTAGCATCAGTGGAAACACAACGCTTTAGCACGAGATCAAGTCAGAGTTTGGAAAACAAATGATTATTTTGTGTTTCTACTTTTTGCCTCTTGTTTTGGCCTGAGTTCTCTCTGGTCCAATCATTCTGGCTGTGGTGTGAAGCTCCTCCTCCTGAGCTAAAGTCCACCTGGAGCCCAAGAGCCAGACCGCTTTGGGAGCTAGAAACTCTCATGGGCCACTTTGGGTCCTAGACCCGGACCAGAGACTTAAGACTGAGACACTTTAGGGCGGAACCAAAGTGAACCAGTGGAAACGTGGCGGACTCCCTGAAGGATGGAGCAGATACAGAATAGTTTCTGCATCACAAATGTTTTTTCTTGTTTCTCTCTTTCAGACTCCCTCCAGACCAGATCCAGGCCCAGGGCTTCGTTCCCGGGCTGCTCCTGTCCCTGGTTCGAAAACCTCCAGGCTCTGCCTCCGGAGCTGTTTCAGGACCAGGCTTCTGTTGACATCAAAGTGAGCGTCAAATGTCTGTAAAGCTTAGGCTGGAAGAGAGCAAAGCATCATGGGAGGTGTAGTTCATTTGGCTGGTTTGTGCTGCTGCATTGAGACCCAGGAGTTTAGCATTATCACAGACAGACAGTTTTTCAGCCTTTTTGTTCGTGTTGATGAGTTTGTTTCTTATTGTGTCCAGATGGTGGCGCTGCAGAAGAACCCGTTTGCATGGAATCCCAAAGGGAATGTTTCTGCTCCGATCGTCTCGCTCGCTCTGAGCAAAGAAAAAATTCGCCAGTCGCCAATCAGCGTGAGCGGCCTGCGCGAAAGAGAAGAGATACAGGTAAATACAACCAAAGGGCGAGCCTCGCGGCGAAATTTCCGGGGCGGGGCTGAAGTAGTCCGGGGCGAGTCCGGGGGCGAGTCCGGGAGAGTCAGGATGAGTCCGGGATGAGTCCGGGATGAGTTCCAGGGGCCGAGTCCGGGGCGTCCGGAGGAGAGTCCCGGGGGGCGAGTCGCGGGGGCGTCCGGATTGGCGTGACCGGGAGGCCGAGTCTTGCGGTCGGAGGCGGGGGCTAGTCGGGCGAGTCCGGGGTTAGCGAGTCGTCGGGGCGAGGTCCGGGGGCGAGTCAACGGGGCGAGTCCAGGGCGCGAGTTTTTTTTTTTCAGGGGGCGAGTCCATTTCGGGCTATTATTTACTGTAAAACTGTTTTGATTTATCAGGTTTAATTTGATCTCGTTTCAGATCTTTCTCCCGACTCCTCTGTCGGACCAGATCCTCCCCACGGTCCTGGACCTGAGCAACTTCAGCACCACTGTGGTCCAACTGCCGCAGGCCCCAGAAAACACACTCGTTCTGAAGGTGACACTATGGGTGTAGACCGGGCTGAGACCGGTTTAGACCGGGCTTAGACAGGCTTTAGACCGGGTTTAGACAGGTTTTTAGACATGGGTTTGACCAGGGGGTTTAGACAGGGTTTAGACAGGGTTTAGACCAGGCTAGGACCGGGTAGACCGGCTTAGACATGGGTTTTAGACCGGGCTTAGGACAGGGTTTAAGACCAGGGTTTAGACAGGGGTTTAACAGACAGAGGGTTAGACCAGGCTTAGACCGGGTTTAGACCGGGTTTAGCATTAGACAGGGGGTTTAGACCGGGCTTAGACAGGGTTTAGACTAGGGTTTAGACAGGGTTTAGACAGGGTTTAGACAGGGTTTTAGACCGGGTTAGACCGGGCTTAAGGACCGGGCTAGACCAGGGTTTTAACAGGGTTAGACGGGTTTAGACAGGTTTTTAGACCTGGGCTTAGACCGGGGTTTTAGATTCTATGCGGGTTTAGACATCCGGGTTTAGACAGGGTTTAGACCAGGGTTTAGATCCGGGCTTAGACCAGGGCCTTAGACAAGGAGGGTTTAGACAGGGTTGACCGGCTTGAGACCGGGTTTTAGACCAGGGTTTAGACAGGGTGAGACCGGGCTTAGACCGGGTTTTAGACGACGGGTTTGACGCACTAGGGTATTAGAACTTAGGGTTGTAACCGGCTTTAGACAGGTTTGCAGGTTTAGCAGTTTAGACCCCGGGGCCCCCCCCCCCCCTTACGACCGGGTTTAGACAGGGGTTTAGACAGGTTTAGACAGGGTTTTTAGACAGGGTTAGACAGGGTTTAGACCGGGCTTTAGACCAGGGTTTAGACCGGGTTTTTAGACAGGGTTAGACCGGCTTAGGCAGGGCTTAGGGTTTAGACCGGGCTTAGACCGGGTTTAGACCGGGTTTAGACCGGGTTTAGACAGGGTTTAGACCGGGTTTAGACCGGGTTTAGACAGGGTTTAGACCGGGCTTAGACCGGGCTTAGACCCCGGGTTTAGACAAGGCTTAGACTGGGTTTAGACAAGGCTTAGACTGGGTTTAGACAGGGTTTAGACAGGGTTTAGACCGGGCTTAGACGGGCTTAGACCGGCTTAGACCGGGTTTAGACCGGGTTTAGACAGGGTTTAGACAGGGCTTAGGACCGGGCTTAGACCGGTTTAGACCTGCCCCTAAACCTGGTTTATGTCTCTGTTCCTCAGATGATTCCGTCTGAAGATCCTCTGCCGTTTTAAAGTTTACATCGGACACGAGCAGCCAACTGAGAGCAGCCACATCGCCATGACAACACTCCCTCAGGAGGGCGAGACTCTGGGTAAGACCTAAGACTAAACCAGGACTAAACAGGGACTAGAACAGGGCCTTCATTTCTAAAGCTTGTGCATAAGTCACAGAGCGTAGGCCTTCTGCGCCATAGATGAGACATGGTGGTGAGACCCACCTACAAAGTGTGGAAACCAGGACTAAACCGGGACAAAACCAGGACTAAACCGGGAACGGGACTAACGCGGGACTAAACCGGGACTAAACCGGGACTAAACCGGGACTAACCTGTTCCCTCTCTCTCAGATGAGCGTTATACGTGGCTGTTGGATCCTGGGGCCCTCGGGGGCCACTCGGGACAACTCTTCCTGCTGGTGCGCCCCCTGGTGGGTCCTGGAGTGAAGACTTTAAACGCATCTCTGACCATCAGCCAAATCTCCACCAGCTGCAACTTCTGGAACCAGAGTCTGAAAGAGTGGAGCTCGGCCGGCTGCGGGTATGTGAGGGCATCTTGAACATGGGAGGGCATCTGACACACGGGGAGGGCATCTGACACACGGCGGAGGGCATCTGACACACGGGGAGGGGCATCTGACACACGGGGAGGGCAATCTGACACACGGAGAGGGCATCTGACACACAGGGGAGGGGATCTGACACACGGGGGGGAGACACACAGGGCATCTGACACACGGGAGGGCATCTGACACACGGGGAGGGCATCTGACACACGGGGAGGGCATCTGACACACGGGAGGGCATTCTGACACACGGGGAGGGCATCTGACACACGGGGAGGGCATCTGACAGAGGGAGGGGCATCCGACACAGGGGGAGGGGCATCTGACAACACGGGTGTTGCTCCCAAAAGGTCAGAGTTTACTCAGGGAGTGTTAAATTTTTGTCACACTCATAAATGGGAGAGAGAACATACAGTGTCTCTGTGCGCCCCCTGCAGGTCGGCGCCGGTACCACGCCCGCTCTGACTCAGTGTCTCTGTGCGCCCCCTGCAGGTCGGCGCCGGTACCACGCCCGCTCTGACTCAGTGTCTCTGTGATCACCTGACGTCCTTCGGCGGATCGTTCTTCGTGGTTCCAAACACGGTGGACATTTCGCGCTCGGCAGAACTCTTCGGATCCTTCGCTGAGAACCCGGTCGTTGTCTGCCTGGTGGTGGCGCTCTTCCTCGCCTACGTCCTGGTCCTGGTCTGGGCCCGGCGCAAGGACCAGCAGGACACGGCCAAGGTGACGTTTCTTTCAAGCCAAACCTTCTCTGACACGGTCTCGTCTTTGGAGCTGAAGAACGGCTCCACTTTCTGAAATAATGTGACTTTAGTTCATTTGTGCGACAGAGACGACGGTTTGTGTTTGATCTCAGAGTCGTGACCTTTGAACCGGGTCTTCACTTCGGCATGAACAGGACTAAAGGGTCTGCTTCGTTTGCAGGTGAAAGTGACGGTTTTGGCGGATAACGATCCGGCCGATCAGTTCCAGTATTTAGTGACCGTGAGCACCGGACACCGACGAGGAGCGGCCACTTCTGCTCAGGTGATGGTCCAAACATCTGCCCGTGAACAGCCCATCACACCAGAATCGAGAAGAACACTGTTCTTCTCGTGTTCGATCCTCGTTCAAGACAAACTAAAGCCTTTCTTTTCTTCTTTGCTTCTTCTTCTCTTTCTTCTTTCTTCTCGGGACACATCCTGATCACGTCCATGTTTGTCTGGACTAAACTCTAACTCTTCTCATTTTCTTTTTTTCAATGTTCGAAATTTAGAACAGCAAGAACAACAGAAATGAGAGGGAAGAAGACAAGCCACAGTCACAAAGTGATTTTCCCTTTTTCGTACGTCAGTTTTAATGTCAGTCCAGTCCTCGATCGTTGGGGATGTTTGTGTCGTCCATTTCTTGTTCCAAAAGTATCCATGTCTTGTGTCCATGGCAGGAGTTCTGAGGCCCAAGTTCAGAGTACTAAAGTTCAGAGGGAAATATCAGAAATACTCTGCAGAGCGTTGTGAACTTCAATCACATGTTTGTGAGGGACACGACAGTCCCAGAACATGTGATAGACCTTCTCTTTTCCCATTTGTTTTTAATATGTTTAGTCGAGTATTTGTCCAGATTAGAAATACACAGATATATTTGAGATATTATTCCCCTTGAAAGTTCTGCTTTATAACCCTTGATAAACATCTCAGTCAGAGGGTTTTAATGGTCATGACTTTGTTTGATGTCTTGGTTATAATAACTCCTTATTTGTAAAAACCTATAAAAGTCCTGTTTCTCCAAGTCAAAGGATCTTTCAACATTTCAAATCTTTTCATGTGATTCTCTTTTACAATCTGGTGAAAAACCTTTAGACCTTTGTAATCCAGACCTTGAGTCTCAGGTCAGTTTCTATTTGGTACAAAACCTTGGTCATAAACGACCAGTTTAAGATTTGAACTCTTTGTTTAGTTTGTATGTTTTTGATCAGCTCCTTCCATGTTGTAAGCACAGATTTTACCCAGGGATTCTTCACTTCCTCCCAATGACCCAAGCGTCTGTCATCTGCCAGTAAGGCTGCACAGGAACCCCCGGCACAACATTACTCTCAATATGTTTCCATTGAGCTTCATATTCTGGGTCACACCAGCAACGCTCTGATTTGAGCTGGAATAAAGTCTTTTTCAGAGAGATAAACCCTAAGTATAGTTTTTCTCTAAGATTGTAGATCGTTCTTTATGGATGACCAAACCTAAATATTTAAGAGATTCCGTTTGCCATTTCAAGTTTAAGTCTTTCTAAAGGACAGAAGGTTGGCGCCAGGTGTAAATCCCAGTCCTTGTGCTCAGGTGACGGCGTCCTGGTGGGCTCGCTCGGCTCCAGCGCTCCTCATCATCTCTCGGACTCCAAAAAGCCTGTGTTCGAGCGAGGAGCTGTGGACATGTTCATCCTGAAGACTCCTGAAAGCCTGGGAGAGCTCCAGGCTGTGAGACTGTGGCACAACAACGCAGGAGCACATCCAAACTGGTGAGGGGGGGGAAGAGTGAGGGGAGGGAGGGGGAGGGGGAGGAGGGGAAAGAGGGGAGGTGAGAGGGGGAGAGAGAGGGGGGAGAGAGCAGGGAGAGAGCAGGGGTGACTGATCTTCTTCTCCTCAGGTTCTTGAGCTCGGTGATGGTCCAGGACCTTCAGACCATGTCTAAGTTCCACGTTCTGTGTAACTCCTGGATCGGACTCGACATCGGAGACTGTTCTTTAGACCAAGTGTTCCCTTGTTCCACTGAAGAGGAGCTCAAGAAGTTCAGGTACTAAACCAGGACTGGGCACGGACTGGCCCCGGACTGGACCCGGACTGGACCCGGACTAAAGCAGGACTAAAGCAGAGGACTGTTCCCTCACATGTGGATCGGTGACTTTTCTTGATAAATCTGATCTAAATCCTCCTGATACTTTTGACTCCTGAGGTCGATCTGAGTGACTCGCAGAAACCTTTAGACCTTTAGTCATTCCCAGTGTGTGTGTGGTGAGGGGCGTGGCTAAAGCTAGCGTGCACAGGAACAGTTTTGCCTCATGTCTTTGCCTTGTGTGCAAAGCCTCTACGCCGCGTTTGAACCTCTCTTTATGGAATGCTTTGGCTTTGGATCATGTTAGACGCATTTTGACCTGGAAATATCACATTTTGGTCTCTGAGGGACAAACTCTGAGATGAACTCTTCTCTTGTCGCAGTAACCTGTTCTTCATGAAGACCACACGTGACTTCAGTGATGGTCACCTCTGGTTCTCAGTGGTGAATCGACCTGCGAGCTCCAGCTTCTCCAGAGTCCAGAGGGTCTCCTGCTGCTTCTCTTTGCTCCTCTGCACCATGCTCACCTCACTCATGTTCTACGGCATCCCCTCGGACCCTTCAGAGCAGGTCATGGACTTGGGTAAGACCAGGACTAGACCAGGACTGATCGTAGGGATCATGTATCGGCTCTGATCCGTTCAGTGTTGAGTTATTTATGGGGTAAAATTCCACAGCAGAACTTTAAAGTATTTAATGGTCTTGAAAGTGCAGGTCTGACGATGTTCATGATCTGTGTTGGTCCAGGTCATTTTGAGTTCACGCTGCAGCAGTTCATGGTGGGAGTTCAGTCGTCCCTCATCATGTTTCCTGTCAACATCCTCATCGTCAGCCTCTTCAGGTTCTCCAGGACCAGGACCAGAGCCTGCTGTAGACCTGGACCAGACTCTGTGGGCCGCCTCACCAAGGTTAACACTACCGGACTGAGCCAGGACTGGGCCAGGACTGAGCCAGGACTGAGCCAGGACTGGGCCAGGACTGGACCGGGACTGAGCCAGGACTGAACTAAGACTGAGCCAGGACTGAGCCAGGACTGAACTAAGACTGAACCAGGACTGAACCAGGACTGGACCGGGACTGGACCGGGACTGGACCGGGACTGGGCGAGGACTGAGCCAGGACTGAGCCAGGTCTAACCAGGACTGAGCCAGGACTGAGCCAGGACTGAGCCTGGACTGAGCCAGGACTTGACCGGGACTGAGCCAGGACTGAGCCAGGACTGAGCCAGGACTGAGCCAGGACTGAGCCAGGACTGAGCCAGGACTTGACCGGGACTGGGCCAGGACTGAGCCAGGACTGAGCCAGGACTGAGCCAGGACTGAACCACACTAACGACATGTGCGATTGTGTTGCAGAAAGTGTCCAAACTGGTCCGGTCTCTGTCAAAATCCACGGAAGAGTCCAAGTCCAAGTCCAGGTTCATAACCAGACTACAGAAGGACCTGGGTTCAGTTCTGTCGGAACTGGAGGATTTTGTGTCAATGAGAGACCTGAAGACCACACTTCATCAGGAGAACAAAGGTCTCACACACACCTTTGACCTTTGGGTTAGGATTAGGTTTATGTTTAGACTTAAGTCTGGATCAGAGTCCATTCTTCGAGACCACAACTGGGCATTTGCAGCCCCAGGGGCCGGATCCGGTCCTCGGCCCTCCCCACAGGGGCCGGATTAGGCCCTCGGCCCTCGTCCTCCCAGGGCCCGGATCCGGCCCTCGTCCCCCCAGGGATCACATGTGTTTTACTCTACGTTGTCTTGGCGCTGTAACACGTCCTTCATAAAGATGACATCAAATGAATAATAGATTCCGTTGCCAGTATTTTACAGAAAAGTGCTTATAATGAGACTTTGATCGCAGGCCGGCCCCCCGCCACTCGCCTGGACTCCAATGTGACCCTCGGAGGAAAAATGCCCACCCCTGCTCCAGATCTTTCCCTAAAGTCGAGAAAAGAGGAGTGTAGTTTTTCTCTAAGATTGTGGATAGTTCTTTATGGAGGACCACACCCAAATATTTAAGAGTAATGTAAATAGATAGGTCTTTCTAAAGGCCAGAGGGGGGCGCCAGTGAGAGAGAATTTCAGTTTTTGTGCATTCAGTTTGTATCTCGACATTGGACCAACGTCATGGAGGAAATGCCTCACATTGGGTCTGGACAGTTCTGGTTTGGTCAGAAACGATAAACCATCATCTGCAGCAGGTGATCTTCATGTGCATTGGACTCATGTTTGCTCACAGGACGTTTTAACGACGTTTCTTTTCTAACATCTTGAAGCTTTGAAGAGTTGGTTCAAGATGTCACTTATTTGATGTGGAATGAATCTAAACCTTTAGTGAGAAGATAAACTAACGAGGTTTAATCCTAATTATTGTTCCAAAAGTGGAGAGTAAACTTTCCTTTTTGTTCCTTGTGACTTTCTAAAACAGCCTCTCGTTCCTGTGATCATTAAACGTGTGAAAAATGAAAATAGCAAACGCAGTCTCAGTCTGAAATGGGGCTTCTAAAATATAATAGGCCCCTCAGTGCGAGGGGTTCAGGGAGGGCATCTGACACATTTGTCCGTGTGTTTTCAGAAGCTGGTCCTGATGCCAGTGACAGAAGGAGCAGTGAAGAGGAACTTTACTCTGAACTCTGTCGCCTGGAGAAGCATCTCAGTGACATCGAGCTGGACCAGGACCAAGACCAAGACCAGAGACCGAGCCGGACCAGATCGAGCTGGACCAGACTCCTGAGACCCAAAGGACAGGACCTACAAAGCTTCAGCCAGAGCCTAAAAAGAGTCCAGGACCTGAAGGAGAGACTGAGAGCAGAGGAGAACTACAGGTGACTACAGGAGAACTACAGGTGAGGAGGACTACAAGTGAGGAGGACTACAAGTGAGGAGGACTACAAGTGAGGAGGACTACAGGTGAGGACTACAAGTGAGGAGGACTACAGGTGAGGAGAACTACAGGTGAGGACTACAAGTGAGGAGGACTACAGGTGAGGAGGACTACAGGTGAGGAGACTACTATAAGTGAGGAGGACTACAAGTGAGGAGATCTACAGGTGAGAGACTACAGGAGGAACTACAGGTGAGGAGGACTACAAGGGTGAGGGCGAGACGACCAGGTGAGGAAGAACTACAAGTGTAGCGAAAAACTACAAGTGAGGAGATCTACAGGTTGAGGACTACAGGTGACGAGAACATAGGAAGAACTACAGAGTGAGGAGACATAGCAAGTTACGGAGGATCTAGACCAGTGCTCGAGAGCAGGACTGACCCTTGGGCACCGCCACGGTCTTAGGCAGATGTCATGTATGTAATGTATTGATTTCCTGTTCATTGGTTGTGAATAGAACTGCACTGTTCAGAGCGTATTCTACTCGTCCTTTGACAGCAATCTCACTCCCCCATCAGCTCGCTTCAACGTGCTCTCCCACCGAAGTGGCGCTCCCCTGGTGGTGTGTGTAATGTTGCCTGGCTGCTCGTTATTGCCTTCCGTCCTGTGTGTCGGCGGTACTACCACCATCTCTATGGACCTCAAGTTTGGGAAGAATGAAGTCCATCAACTTGGCTCGTGTGCCAACAGTCGAAGCGTGTGCTTCTTACCAGAGCCTGCTTACTCATCCAGCCGCTCAAGGTGAGTCCAGACCCCAAGTCCGAGACCCTCAAGTCCGACCCGTCAATGTCCAGACCCGTCAAGTCCGAGACCCCACAAGTCCAGACCACAAGTCCAGACCCACAAGTCCAGACCACAAGTCCCGACCTCAATGTCCAGACGCTCAAGTCCGACCCCAAGTCTCAGACCCTCAGTCGAACCACAAGTCCCGACCTCTCAAGTTTCCGAACCCTCAATTTCCGACCCCAAGTTCCGACCCTCAAGTCCCGACCCTCAAGTTCGACCCTCAGTCCGCGACCCAACGCTCAAGTCCAAGACCCAGACGCTAAGTCCAGACGCTCAAGTCCAGACCCAGACGCTCGAAGTCCAGACGCTCAAGTCCAGACCTTCAAAAGTCCAGAACCCACAAGTCCAGACCACAAGTCCAGACCCCACAAGTCACGACCCACAAAGTCCCGACCCTCAATCAGACGCTCACAGTCCCGACCCTCAAGTCCACTCAAGTCCCGACCACAGTCCCGAACCCTCAAGTCCGACCCTCAAGTCCGACCCTCAAGTCCCCGACCCTTCAAGTCCCGACCCAGACCTCAAGTCCAGTCACGCTCAAGACCAGACGCCAGACGCTCAAAGCCAGACGCTCAAGTCCAGACGCTCAAATCCAGACGCTCAAGTCCAGGAACCCAGACGCTCAAGCAAGACGCTCAATCAAGACGCTCAAGTCCCGACCACAAGTCCAGAACACAAGTCCCGACCCTCAAGTCCCAACCCTCAAAGTCCCGACCCAGACGCTCACAGTCCAGACACTCAAGTCCCGACCCAGACGCTCAAGTCCAGACGCTCAAGTCACCGACCCACAAGTCTCGACCCAAAAGTCCAGACCCTCAACAGTCCCGACCACAAGTCCCGACCCTCAAGTCCCGACCCTCAGTCCCGACCTCAAGTCCCGACCCTCAAGTTCCGACCCTCAGACGCTCAAGTCCAGACGCTCAGTCCAGACCCAGAACGCTCAAGTCCAACCCAGACGCTCAAGTCAAGACGCTCAAGTCCAGACGCTCAAGTCCCGCGGCTCAAGTCCCGAGCCCCAAGTCCCGACCCACAAGTCCCGACCTCAAAGTCCCGACCCACAAGTCCCGAACCCTCAAGTCCCGACCCTCAAGTCCCCGACCCTCAAGTCCCGACCCTCAAGTCACCGACCCAGAAACGCTCAAGTCCAGACCCAGCCGCTGCAAGTCCAGACCCAGACGCTCAAGTCCAGAACGCTCAAGTCCAGACGCTCAAGTCCAGACGCTCAAGTCCAACGACGGGCTCAAGCCCCGACCCTCAAGCCCCGACCTCTCAAGCCCCGACCCTCAAGTTCCCGACCCTCAAGTCCCGACCCTCAAGTCCCGACCCTCAAGTCCCGACCTCAAGTCCAGACCCTCAAAGTCCAGACCCTCAAGAATCAGAATAAAGGTTTATTGCCTTTGTCAGTAGAACCAAATTCACCAAGTAGAACTTGCTTCGATGTTAAGGTGCAACACCTAGGCATTTGACCCAGAGCCCAGAGTGAAGACCCCCGTCCTGCAGAGATGGGGGTCTTCACCCGAGTCACCTTCTCAGCCGACTGATGTTCTAGAGAGAAATAATAAAAGTTTTATTGATGGAAATCAGAAGTAGTTTATTCTTTTTTGAGAATGAACAGGACTTTTATAATCAACTCGTCACAATGATTTGATTAATTCATGCAGTTGTTGTCTGTGGTGGGTCTGGCTGCGCCCTCTCACCACAGGGTCCTCGGTTTAAGACTCCTCTGCTGTTTCTGTAGGTGGTGGGTCTGGCTGCCCTCTCACCACAAAGGGGTCTTCACCCGGAGTCACCTTCTCAGCCGATGATGTTCTAGAGAGAAAAAATAAAAGTTTTATTGATGGAAATTAGAAGTAGTTTATTCTTTTTGAGTAAATGAACAGGACTTTTTAATCAACTCGTCACAATGCATTTGATTAATTCATGCAGTTGTGTCGTGGTAGGTCTAGGCTGCGCCCTCTCACCACAGGGTTCCTCCGGTTTAAAGACTCCTCTGCTGTTCTGTCAAGGTGGTGGGTCTGGCCTGCGCCCGTCTCACACCGAGGCCTCTGCGTTAAGACACCTGCTGCTGTTCTGTTAGGTGGTGGGTCAGCTGCCCCTCACCACAGGGTCCATCGTGTTAAGACTCCTCTCGCTGTTTCTGTTAGTGTTGGTCTGCTGCGCCCTCTCACCACAGGGTCACCGGTTTAAGTCTCCTCTCACCACAGGGCTGTCTCCTTCTTTAGGTGGTGGGTCTGGCTGCGCCCTCTCACCACAGGGTCACCGGTTTAAGTCTCCTCTGCTTTAGGTGGTGTTCTGCGCCCTTCACCACAGGTGGTGTCTCCTCTGGTCTTTAGGGTGGCTGTGTTCTTCGCTCTGGTGGTGAAGAAGGTGGATGACGAGGAGCTGGGGGACGTTCAGATACACAAAGACTTAAGTAAAAAAACACTTTACTTTACTTTACTTGAACTGTAATGAAGGATCTGCAGTTGAACTTCTTCCTTATTCATCTCATGAGTAAATGTGTGTTGTCCTGACGGCGTGTGGGGGTCTTAAACCCTCCTGCGACATGTTTCAATCTGAAGGCTGTTTTTCAGACTTGTGTGTCAGGGAGAGAAACGTGAGTCTGTACACACCTCCTCCGGCTGCCGACGTCGAGAAGATGAAGAGGAACCGAGAGAAGGAGCAGAAGGCCTACGCCCTGCTCACCGAAATCCTGGGTACGGCCAACACCAGGGGGCGCTCTGTCTGTCTGTGTGTGCGTCTGTATATTCATGTTTTCGGGGGTTCGTTTCAGCGTACGTGTGCTTCATGTGGATGCTTCTGCTGTTGGCGTACGGTCAGCGAGATCCAAACGCCTTTTACTTAAACCGGCACATCCTCAGCTCCTTCAGACCTGCTGAAGACCAGAGTCTGACTCTGGACCAGGTCTTCCTCTGGGCCCAGAACACCCTACTGCCCAGCCTCTACGGACCCTACCCAGGTACCACAGAGTCCGGCTTTAGTCCTGGGTTAGTGTTGGGTCAAAGTCCACGTCCACTGGAGACGGACGACACCGTTTCAGTTCTTTTATTGAAGACACTGAAAAGCACATTCGCCGAGAAATACAAATGAAAAAGAGTCCACTTGTCACTGTATATTTTCTGGTCTGAGTTCCAATTAAAGCTCCAGTCCTCAGGGTTTAATTGGCCCTCAGAGACTCACCTGAAGCGTCAGCGGAATCTCTCTTAAAGAGAAGGGGGAACAATTAGTGTTTGTTTTGAAGCCGGTTGTCAGCGAGGCAACTTGAGCGTCGGGCTGACGTTTGGCTAATGATGAGAGTGCATGACGCTGATCTGGATAATCCGTGGATGTGAGTGTACAGGGTATTCTGCTTATGGGAGAGAGAGATGAGTTTCTATGGACGTCGCTTTTCACATTGGTGTGGTTCATATAGTTAGTATAATCCATTTTGTTTTCTTGTATACTAAAGATCCTCGATATTCTCGCTGCACGAAGAGGTTAGAGAGTATACATACCTCGAAGCTTGCTGAGCTGTGATCTCTCCCTTGTTAAAGTTCAATGTCAATACATTTGTTATAGCGAGTTTCCTCGAAACCCGGAGCGTGGTTCCAGCTCGGTGTTTGGGGACGTTGCTGTAGAAGCCCAGTCACGCTCCTGGGGGCGACACAGCATGCACGCTAAATGTCATTTGCGTGAGGGTTAGTGTGTGTGTGTCGTCTGCGAGAGGTCTATATAGCGTCGCAGACAAGAGAGTTGCTCGGAGTTTGAAAGGATGGAAACTCTTACATGGTCTCCAGGTTCATCACCAGACGTGAAAGCTGCGTTCCTGGTTGGTTCCGCTTCGAGAGCCTCTCTTTCAGCTCGCAGTGTACGGTCGGTCGCGCCAGTGTCGGGCCCCTGAGGCTCTGCTCTAGCTTTCAACAGCAGGACTGGCGTTACACCCCACGTAACTCCTGGCTGGAGGACCCGAGCTGGGCTCCTGACACGGTCCTCCGCGATGGACCGGGGTCTGAGCGAACGTGCACACCCTTGTTTGATACGAGTCTGCGCCGACCCTGTTGGTGGATAGCCACTGGCCCCTGATCCTCTACCAGAGGGCTCAAGAGCAAGCGCTGGAGAGCAGGCGTCCGCTGCGCGTTCTAGTGGTCCGTAGGAGATAGTCCTGTACATTGAAGCAGATGGCTTTTGGGTGATTCAGCCGCTGGGAGCAACCCTTGCAATAACTTCTCGCTACAGCGATGTGAGCAGCGGTTAGCAGCGCACATTTGAGTAGACCGTCGCGGATGATCAAGACTGTTGTTTAGTCCTGGGTGCGTAGACAGGTTGACTGCTGTTTTGATCGGGCTGGTAATGTCGTTTATGAAGTGCCGTTGTTATACTTGGTTTAATGGTTTTAATGCGTTTTGACAGGCGTTAACTCATGGTTCTGTGTCGACGCACGGTTAGATTGGTTTTGACTGTTTTGACATGAGTTTGGGCCAGTCGTGGTGTGTGAGCTGGGTGCGTTGTATGAGACTGCTGGCAGTTGTGCATCTGGTTTCTACTGCCTGTGGTGGTACTGTGGAGGTTTAGACCATAGGCTTTTGTGAGAGCGCAGGTTTGAGCGACGCTCGGTTTTCGGTGAGCTGTGGATTGTGGAACTGGGGTCATTGGACTCATTGTGTTGACTGGTCGTGACTTTGGTATAACGACTGTTGTGGAGAGCCTGTGGTTTGGTCATTCTGGTGTGCTTAGACCAGCGTTAGGACTTGAGGTCTGGGACTTGTTGGGTTACCTATACCAGGTTGAGCCTTAGACACAGTTTTCGGTCCTTGCGGTCCGGGATATACCGCGTTGGACTGGGTTTAGAATTGTTAGGACTGGTTAGACTGGGTCTAGAACCAGGGTGTATACTATCGGTTTTAGACCGTGGAGTAGGGTTAGCCAGTTATTGAGACCGGCGTGTTTGTAGACTGCGTTTGGACTGGGGTCTGACTCGGTTTAGACTGGGTTGTAGACAGGCTTACTGGTTATGGACTGGGTTGGTGAGTGGACTCAGTTGGTGCGGAACTCGTGTGTTGTAGACTGGTGTCTCGACCAGGGTTTACCTGTGTTTGGACCGGGATGTGGGCTGGTCTCGGACTGAGGCGTGTTGTGTAGAGCAGGTGTTAGGGTCAGGGGTGAAACTTTTAGGACCTGTGGGGTTGGGAGCTCGGTTCTAGGAGACTCGCGAGGGATGGGTTATTGCTAAGGCACAGGTTTTGTGTCTAGGCGCGCGAGCTTTGGATGGTCATGGACTTGCCCGAGGGGCTTAGGGGACCTTAAGTCGAGCGTCTCTCGGGATTTCGGCCTTAAGTGTGATATAGGATGGTCGGTGGGAAATTATTAGTGTGGGGTCGATGGGTTGACTTTAGATTCCGAGGTTTGTACTTGGTGACGTTTTGGAGCTGCGGGTTCTCAGTGAGGTGGACTTTTTGTCCAGCGGCTTCCTGGGACCCTTGGAGCGTCTAGCACTCTGTTGAGCGGCTTGGCGTTGGGTAATCAGACTTGTGGGTTTGGACTGTGTTGGAGACTCGCGTGCGTTCGGTTAGCATCTCAAGGCTTTTAGACGCGAGTACGCGTTAGACCTTCGTGTAATGCGACTCGTTTTAGGACGTCGTTTCTGTGAGTGCCTGGTGCTCGGAGTCTATTTGAACTGGGATGGTCGTGTGAACTGATTTGGGTACCACTGTGGACGGTGTTGAGAGAGCTGGTCTCCTGGGACTGAACCCTGTTGGAGCGTGGGATGTTGGTTCCAGCGCCACTGATTTACCTATGATGTGGAGTAGGTCTCGGTTTAAAGACTGAAAAGTCTTTGATATCGTGGGTAGTTCTAGCCAGTCTCTCGGGTAATACTGAGGTTAACAATTTGGAGTGAGGGCTCGGCCTAATGTGAGCGTAGAGCGTGTTAGACTGGACTCGATATTTGTAGACTGGTTTGGCACTGGGTTTGTGACGGTGGCGAGGGAACTGGTGTTGTGAGTTGGGTTTCGGTAGACTTGACGTTGTTTTACGTGAGCGTGTTTCTAGGCTGCGTGAAGGGTCCTGGAGCGCAGTTATCTATGTGGACGTGGTGCTGAGACGTGGGGTGTAGATGGGCTGGTGATAACTATGATGCGTGTATGGAGCGTGGGTGTATCCTAGAGCGGGGCTTGGTAGACTGAGGTCTTTGATGACCTGCGGATTGCGTCTTGGTGAGACATAAGCCGTATCGTGAAGAGAGTATCTGCTGGGACTTTAGTGACTCGAGTGCAGAAAGAGGGGTCTTGCCGGATTTCTAGTCTGTATTGTGTAGAGCGTTGGTTCTGTGAAACCTCGGTGGAGTGTGCTAGGGTGGTGCTGGGTTTAAATACGGTTCGAAGCCAGGTGTGGGTAGACTGGGTTCTTTGACTGTGTTGTGAGACTCTTGGAGGTGGACTGTATTAGACTGCTTTTTAGTAGCTACGGCGTTTGGACTGCCGAGTGTTTAAGGATCTGCACCTTTAGTGGTATAGACCTCGGGTTTAGATACTGGGTCGCCCTTAGCGCGGGTGTGTTCACCATTTCGGTTTATAGAGTGGACAGCCCTCCTGGATTCAGAAATCGCTCCTAGAGAGGGAATCTCCATATAATACATACTCAATGCGCGTTCGCCCATCGTGAGGCCTGCAGTGCACCATACGCATGGAGCCGAAGAAACTTCATGCTGTTCACTTCCGATTGTAGTTCACCTTGCAGTTATTTTTCTCTCTCAGTTCTTTTCACACCCAAACTTGAGATACCTTGATGGTCTCCGATTGTATATGGCAGGTCACTCATGCAGGGATGGCACTTGTACTCTGCGTGTATTTTTTGCCTTACCACCGTAACTCCCTAGCCACGACTACTTGTACTACTGGTGTGACTGTACGGATATAGAGTACTCGTGCGGCATAAATAAAGTACTTAAGTACTCGATGTGTGAGTCTCCTGCAGCCAGCCACATACCATACTCTGCCACGACACTCCTGACCTGTCTCCGATGGTATGTTGCGGGCAGACCCCGCACCTCACACTTCTGCAGTACTTGTACTCTGCCGGGGGGACAGCTGAACTCGGTGTGGTGATTGTGCATAGACGTGCGTCGTCAGCGACATTGGTGACTCTGGTGTAATTTGCACGAGTACTCTGCGGCCTGTGATCTCCTGTAACTCTAGCAGCCGAGAAGTAGAAGCGCACTGCTAATCTGCGTATTTGCCTTGTAACTCTTCAGACTATTTTGTCTACTTGAGCGTATTGCAGTAGCGCTTTCAGATATGTTGTATCTTCCATGTATTTGCCATATACTACTCTGCCAAGTACTATATACTCTCGCCAGACGCTGGCATCTGATCGACTCACCACGAGCCGGTGGGTATGCGCTGCGAGTTCACTGTTTAACAACGCCAACGTGAACCTGATCTAGTTTGGTGACCCTGTCTGCTTGGAGAGCGCCCCGACGTCCACTAGGTCAAGTGTTAAACCTATAATTGATTCTCGATCATGGTATCACTATTTACTTATAAAATATCACAAATAGTGTTCACATGTACACTTACGTTTATTGGCAGGCAATCGACTACACACGTATAAGAGAGTCAAAGATATTCTGCGGTCATAGCTAAGCCACTGCCTGAAACACAGACCAAACCAGCCTCTTATTCCTCGTTAAACATCGGGTTTTTCTCTGGCTCCACTGTGTCAGTTTACTATTCTCCTTTCAGCTTTCTCTCAGGTTAGAGCATTATTATCTCCTCTGCCGTACCTTGATTTCTTCATGGTTTAGCATTTACATTCTTGCGTTTTCTTCAGGAGCATTTACATTCTTGTGTTTTCTTCAGGAGATTACATTCTGCGTTTCTTCCGAGCATTTACTTTCCTGCGTTTCTTCAGGAGCGTTTACATTCCTGCGTTTTTTCTTCGAGTGCTACACTCTAGTACATTCTCTCTGTGTGTTCTCAGGAGACATTTGACTATCTCCTGTTCGTCCTTCTCTCAGGAAGCACCTGTTTCAATTCTTGTTCCCATGTTTTTTTCTCCACCCTGTAGGTTTCCTCCTCCAACCTTGTAGTCTTCCTTCACCTGTAGAGCTTCAACCTCTTACATTCTTCTCGTTTTCTTCGGCACCTAGCATTACATTTCCTGCCGTTTTCTTCACCGCTGGAGCTATACATTCGATATTGTCTCTGCTTCTATCTCCTTTCGAGGTAATATTCATTCACTGCGTTTCTCTCACTGGCCGCATTATCCATCTTCTGTGTGTTTTTTTCAAGATCAGTCACTCTTACCATTCTACTTGTTGGTTTCATGTGCCAGTCAGCCTAATACAACATTCCTGCCTCCCGATATTTCTTCAGGACAGCTTAATTTACATTTGCTCTGCGTTTATTCTTCTGCGGACGCGTTCTCTCCCTGCGTTTTTCTTCTTAGGAACTTTACCATTCTATCGTTCTCCTTTCAGGCATTTTACATTACCTGCGTTTCCTTAGTTGGCGCATTTCACATTCCTTGCGTGTTATTTTCGGTAGCGATTTTACGGAGTTCTGCTGTTCTTCCTACCTATCTAATCTACTTATCCTTCTGTTTTCTTTAAGGATCATCTTTACTCTTGCGTGTATATTCCTCAGGTGTAGATGTCTTTCCATTCACTGCGTTTTTCCTATCCTATGTAGCAATTTACATTACTTGTGTTTTTTCCATGTGCTCATTCACTTGCGTTTTTCTTCACCATTTACATTCCTGCGATTTTTTTCAGGAGCTTACATCTCTGCGTTTTCCTTACAAGGACACCATTGAGCATTCTTGTGATGTTCTCCCTTTCACGCTAGCACTTATACAATTCCTGCGGCTCCTGGTTTTTCTTCCAAGGAGCGTATTACATTTCCTTGCCTTCTTTCTTCTATGGCAAGCATTCTACTCTCCTAGCGTTTCTTCAGGAGCGATCTTACACTTCCTGCGTTTCTTCCTCATCAGCGCAGCATTGAGCATTCCTGCAGTTGTTCTTCAGTGCACACACTTTTACAGGGTGTCCTAGCAATATTTTCTCATGTCACTCTATAACCTAGTTTCTATGTGTTTTCTTCCAGGTAGCATTTAACATTCCTGCCCGTCTCTTCTCACGGAAGCATTACATCTCTGTGTTTCTTTCAGGGCATTTACAGTTCTGTGATGTCTCTCCTCCTCATTCAGGACACAGCGATTGAGCGATTATCCGTCTTTTCTTTCACCGAGCCTCTACCACTTCTCGCGTTTTCTATCTCAGGTGAGCATTACATTCTCTGCTTTTTCTTCCTAGCAGCACAGCAACATTGAGCGTCAAATTGTTCTACTCTGGCTGTGCTTATCTTCCAAGCGTGCATTTACATTCCTGCTTGTTTTCTTCCAGCGTAGCACTCCTTCAATTCCCTCTGTTAGGTATTTTCCATTAAGCATTTACATTCTTCGTCGTTTCATCTAGTAGCATTTACATTCTCATGTGCTTCTTTCACGGTGCAAGCTTATTACTGTCTCTACGTTTATTCTTCCAGGGGCATTTACCATCTATCCCTGCGTTTCTTCAGAGTTCCTCGCATTCTACATCCATCTCCTTGTGATTCGTTTTTCCTTCCTCAGGTAGCTACTTACTTTACATTGCCTCGTATTTTCTTTCAGGCAGCATTCTACTTATTCCCTTCTGTCTCATTCTATCACGCAGCATCTTTAGCATTCTGCGTTGTTTCTTCTCAGGTTAGCCTCTATCATGTGCGCGTTCATTATTCTTCAGGTAGCATTTACATTCTTTGTGTTTTCTTCAGGAGCATCTTACATTCACTATGTTTCTGCTAGGAGCGTACTCTACACTTTCTTTCGTATATCTTCAAGTGAGCATTTACAATGGTTTCTCCGTGTTTATCCTTCCAGTGCGTAAAGCATTTACATTCCTGTTTCATCAGGCTCAGCCTTTACATCCTGCGTTCTCTATTCAGGCCATATCTCACTATTCCCTGGCATTTCATCTCTCGAGGAGTCTCTCACCCATCTAGTGTATATTTCTCAGGTGAGCGATTTACAGTTCCTGCGTTTTCTCAGGAGCTATGTACTATTCTTCGTGTTTTTTCTTTTCAGCAGCATTTACATTCTTGTGCTTTTTCTTCTAGGCCCGCTGAGTGTACATTTAGCTTGCGTTTTCTTCAGGCATGCACTTACATTCCTCTGCAATCTCTCTCTTTCGGTGAGAGTATCCTCAGCATCTTACACTATCACTGCGTTTTGCTTCAGGGTGCATTTACATTCCTGCGTTTCTCTCTCAAGCGAGCTTTGACTTTTCCTTTGCGTTGTCTTCCCATAGGCCGCTCACTTGTAGTCCTACATTTACATTCCTGCCGATTTTTTCTTCAGGGAGCACTTTACATTCTTTGTGTTTTCTTCAGGAAGCATATTAAGCATCCCTTGTTGTTTTCTTCAGGAAGGCATTTTCATTCTTCTGTGTTTTTCCAGTCGCATTGATTATTCCTTTTTTACATTCCCTCTCGCGCTTTTTTTCTAGGAAGCGACCTCTCTGTAGAGTTTCCGCGGTGCTCTGCCTGTGCGCCTGTACTGCTCACCACCGGGGAGGCTCCCACTGTGGTTCGTTGATAGGCGTTAGCAGAGACATCTCTCTTCCTATCGCCTTGCCTCTTCTTGCTCCTTCTCACCAGTATCTCTTCCTCAATCCCATGCAACTTATCACAACTCAGAATGATTTCGTCACTGATTTCCACATCAACTCTACTCCGAGCAGTCGATTCATACTTACTAGTACTCACACACATTCAGTGACTACCTGGGAACTCGAGACAACAATCTTTTCACAAATGCCTCTTTATACCAAAATCAAAAGGTGATATTGAGAGTGGAGTGCCTACACATTGTCTCTAAGACCCAACATTACATTATGCGTGTGAGAGTTGAATCTGTTGCTCTTAAAACATCTCAACGAAGAGAGAGAAAACTAGCTCATCTTGTCTATGTCAGCGCAGAGCAAAAAACGAAATTAGGATCTGAATTAGGAGCGCTCTTTTTCGGTCTAATGACTGTTTCACTGATGTGATTTTGGCCATTACGAAAATAAATTAATTGAATTGACAGTGTTGGAAATAATAATCAAGAGATGAAAGAACAATACATCTCCGGGTGTTGACCTGGTAAGAAGCTGTTTAAGACACATTTGCTTTGAACAACTTGTATCTGGACCCTTAAAACAAACTTGGAAAGTTCATCTCTCTAACACCTGAAGAAGGGAAGGACCGAGAGGAGTGTGACTCACATAGACCCATTTGTGTTCTGAATGTGGCTCGTAAATATACAGTGCGTTCGGAATGTTATTCACAGCACTTTTTCCATTCTTTGTGTTACATTCTTAATGAGGTATTTTTTGTAGAAGATTAAAGTGAATAATGAATATGTGTGTCGCTCGTGAAGTGTGTGTCGCTCGTGAAGTGTGTGTCGCTCGTGAAGTGTGTGTCGCTCGTGAAGTGTGTGTCGCTCGTGAAGTGTGTGTCGCTCGTGAAGTGTTGTGTGTCGCTCGTGAAGTGTGTTCGCTCGGTGAGTGGTTCGCCGTGAAGGTGTGTCGCTCGTGAAGTGTGTGTCGCTCGTGAAGTGTTGTCGCTCGTGAAGTGTGTGTCGCTATGAAGTGTGTGTCGCTCGTGAGTGTTGTCGCTCGTGAAGTGTGTTGCGCTCGTGAAGTGGGTGGTCGCCGTAGAGTGTGTGTCGCTCGTGAAAGTGTGTGTCGCTCGTGATAGTTGTGTCGCTCGTGGACCAAGATGTGTGTCGTCGAGAAAGTGTGTGTCGGCTCGTGAGTGTGTGTCGCTCTGAGTGTGTGTCGCTCGTGAATGTGTTTGTCGCTCGTGAAGTGTGTGTCGCTCGTGGACACAGAAGTGTGTGTCGCTCGTGGACACAGAAGTGTGTGTCGCTTCGTGGACACAGAAGTGTGTGTCGCTCGTGAAGTGGTGTGTCGCTCGTGGAAGTGTGTGTCGCTCGTGGGACACGGTCTCTCAGAAGTGTGTGTCGCTCGTGGACACAGAAGTGTGTGTCGCTCGTGACACGGCCTCAGAAGTGTGTGTCGCTCGTGGACACAGAAGTGTGTGTCGCTCGTGGAAGGCCTCAGAAGGTTTGTGTGCTCTGAGTCTGTGCTCGCTCGGGACACAGAAGTGTGTGTCGCTCGTACGGCGAAGTGGTGTCCCGCACGGCCTCAGAAGTGTGTGTGCTCGTGGACACAGAATTGTGTGTGCTCAGTTGGGACACGGGCCTCAGAAGTGTGGTCGCTCGTGGACACAGAAGTGATGTGGTCGCTCGTGGACACAGAAGTGTGTTGTCGCTCGTGGACAACGGCCTCAGAGTGTGTGTCCTTCGTGGACTTCGGCCTCAAAGTGTGTGTCGCTCGTGAAAGTGTGTGTCGCTCGTGGACAACAGAAGTGTGTGTCGCTCGTGGAACCGGGCCTTAAAGAAGTGTGTGTCGCTCGTGGACACAGAAGTGTGTGTCGCTCGTGGACACGGCCTCAGAAGTGATGTGTCCTCGTGGACACAGAAGTGTGTGTCGCTCGGTGGACACGCCTCAGAGAAGTGTGTGTCGCTCGTGGACACGCCCTCAAAGTGTGTGTCGCAGAAGTGTGTGTCGGTGGACACGCCTCAGAAGTGTTGTGTCGCTCGTGGACACGGCCTCAGAAGTGTTGTTGCTCGTGGACACAGAAGTGTGTGTCGCTCGTGGCCGCGGCCGCAGAAGGTGGTGTGTCGCTCCGTGGACACAGAAGTGTTGTGTCGCTCATGAGTGTGTTTGCTTCGTGGACACAGAAGTGTTGTCGCTCGTGGACTCGGCCTCAGAAAGTGTGTGTCGCTCGTGGACACAGAAGTGTGTGTGCTTGTGGACACGGCCTCAGAAGTGTGTCGTCGCTCGTGGACACAACGAGGAGTGTGTGTCGCTCGTGGACACCGCCTCAGAAAGTTGTACTGTGTCGCTCGTGGACACAGAAGGTGATGTGTCGCTCGTGTGACACACGCCCAGATACTGTGATGCTCTGCCAAAGTGTGTGATCCGCCTCGTGAACAGAATGTGTGTCGCTCGTGAACGACACCGCCTCAGAAGTGTCCCCATGTGTCGCTCTGTGGACACCGCCTCAGAAGTCGATTGTGTCGCGTGCACCCTCAAATGTGTTGCGCCGTGGACACCGCCTCAGAATGTCTGTTTGGTCCTCGTGGGACACAGAAGTGTGTGTGTCGCTCGTGGGACACAGAATGTGTGTGTCGTCTCGTGGACCACAGAAGTGTGTGTCGCTCATGAAGTGTGTGTTCGCTCGTGGACCACAGAAGTGTGTGTCGCTCGTGGACACGGCCTCAGAAGCTGTGTTGTGTCGCTCGTGGACACAGAAGTGTGTGTTGCTCGTGGACACGGCCTCAGAAAGTGTGTGTCGCTCGGTGGACAGAAGTGTGTGTCGTCGTGACACGGCCTCAAGGTGTGTGTCGCTCGTGGACACAGAAGTGTGTGTCGCTCGTGGACACAGAAGTGTGAGTCGCTCGTGGACACACAGAAGTGTGTGTCGCTCGTTGGACCCACGGCCTCAGAAGTGATGTGTCGCTCGTACACGCCTCAAATGTGTGTGTCGCTGGGACTCGGCCTCAGAAGTGTGGTTGTCGCTCGTGAAGTGTGTGTCGCTCGTGGGACACAGAAGTGTGTGTCGCTGTGGACACGGCCTCAGAAGTGTGTGTCCGCTCGTGGACACATAAGTGTGTGTCGCTCGTGACACAGAAGTGTGTGTACGCTCGTGCTACAGAAGTGGTGTCGCTCGTGGACACGGCCTCAGAAGTGTGTGTCGCTCGTGGACAAGAAGTGTGTGTCGCTCGTGGACACGGTCTCAGAATGTTGTGTCGCTCGTGGACACAGAAGTGTGTGTCGCTCGTGGACACGGTCTCAGAAGTGTGTGTCGCTCGTGGACACGGCCTCAGAAGTGTGTGCGCTCGTGGACTCGGCTCAGAAGTGTGTTCGCTCATGAAGTAGTGTGTTGCTCGTGGACACCAGAAGTGTGTGTCGCTCGTGGACTCGCCTCAGAAGTGTGTGTCGCTTGTGGACACGGCCTCAGAAGTGTGTGTCGCTCGTGGACTCAGGCCTCAGAAGTGTTTGTCGCTGGTGACACAGAAGTGTGTGTCACTTGGACACCAGAAGGTTGTCGCTCGGGACACTGCCTCAGAAGTGTGTGTCGCTCGTGGACTCGGCCTCAGAAGTGTGTGTCGCTTGTGGACACGCCTCAGAAGTGTGTGTCGCTCGATGGACTCGCCTCAGAAGTGTGTGTCGCTTGTGGACACGGCCTCAGAAGTGTGTGTCGCTTGTGGACACGCCTCAGAAGTGTGTGTCGCTCGTGGGAACTCGCCTCAAAAGTGTGTGTCGCTCGTGGACACGCCTCAGAAGTGTGTGTCGCTCGTGGACACCGCCTCAGAAGTGTGTGTCGCTCGTGGGACACCGCCTCAGAAGGTGTGTCGCTCGTGGACACCCAGAAGTTGTGTCGTCTCGTGGACAGTCCTCGAAAGTGTTGTCGCTTGTGGACACAGAAGTGTGTGTCGCCTGTGGACACAGAAATGTTGTTCGTCGTGGACACCGGCCTCAGAAGTGTGCTGATCGCTCGTGGACACGGCCTCAGAAGTGTGTGTCGCTTCCGTGGACACGGCGCTCAGGAAGTGTGATTGTCGCTCGTGACACCGCCTCAGAAGTGTGTGTCGCTCGTGGACACCGCCTCAGAAGTGTGTGGTCCGCTCGTGGACACCGCCTCAGAAGTGTGTGTCGCTCGTCGGACTCCCGGCCTCTCGTGGACACAGAAGTGTGTGTCGCTCGTGGACACCGCCTCAGAAGTGTGTGTCGCTCGTGGACACCGCCTCAGAAGTGTGTGTCGCTCGTGGACACGGCCTCAGAAGTGTGTGTCGCTCGTGGACTCACTCTCTGTCTTCTTCAGGTGCAGAGGTTGAGGGTTCAGCGCTGGTCTTACTTCAGAGACCACTGGAACCTGCTGGAGCTGAGCATTATCACCCTCTCTTGGGCCGGAGTGGGACTGTTCATCCAGAGGACACTTCTGGGACTGAGAGACATGGACCAGTACCACAACAACAAAGACAAGTATAAATATTATAAATCCTTCCGAACACCGCGCACAGTTTGAGCCCTTCAGAGTCTCGGGCAGATGGTTTTAGCTCATCTCGTCTTCAGCTGATGTGGTCGTCGCCTTCGTCACTGTTTCCCTGTGGGTTCATCTCAGATCGGTCCGTCACATTTTGTCACATTTTGATATATTGACCCAAAAGCAGGTTAATCCCTCCTTTAGTAGTTCGTGCCTATAATAAAATCACGTATTCAACCATCCACGGCTCATCTTATTGTTGTACAGAAATAACAAAAAGTCCCTCACAATTACATTGAAAAAGTACATATGATAAATATTAAAATTATGATTGTTCCATCGATCATGTTTTAGCATAACGTATGTTTTTATTATTATATATATTTGTTTAACACGACATCGATAAAACATTCAATAAAACAATGAATACACTTTTACAAACGCATAAAAACACACTCACACATACATACAAAGAGCGAGCACTGGCAGAGTGCTTTCTAACCAGTGAATTTAAAGAGTCTCTGCGAACTGTAGTTTTAAAAATGTCCTGAGCTCTGAATGAATGAATACTCGGCCCGTGTTCAGCAAAATGTATCAATAATCAGGCAAAATCCCAGGGAGAGCTTTAGAAATAAACAAAGGTCAGCGCTGTTCTCTTCTCATCCGACTTTAGAGTTTAACTGACACTGTGAGCTCGGCGTCCTTCTGTGATGGACCTTAGAGCTGAGCCTTAGAGCTGGACCTTAGAGCTGGACCTTAGAGCTGGACCTTAGAGCTGAGCCTTAGAGCTGAATTTAGAGCTGAATTTAGAGCTGAACATTAGAGTCTGATTGTGGGGGGACAGGGGTCGTTATGCAGCTAACAGGTGCTGCTCATTTAGATGAATAAGTGGAGCAGAGGTGGACTTTTTAAAGGCAGACTAACAGCTCTGATTGGCAGATGGTCAAATGCTTCTTTTCAGCAATAATGTACAAATAAATTATTTCAAAATCATACAATGTGATTTTGTGTCTCTCACAGTGGAAATGCACCCACGATGTACATTTCAGAGCCCCCATCAGTCCGGTGGGAGAACTTTCAGAATCGCAGGGTGTTGAAATACTTTCCTCGCTGCATATCACATAATCCAGAACTGAGACAAACGGGGCCTGGATTATCTGTTTTCTACACTTTTTATTTCTACAGAAGAATGAGTTTTTGTCAGATCATTTGTCCGCTCTTTTATGTGTTAAGAGTTTATCATCGAACCAGATGCCCAGGTATTTGTAATAGTCACTTGTTCAGTCACATGACCATCGAGCGTAAGAATACATGAGTCACAAGAGCCGTTTGCAGAACAGAGTCGATATGAATTCATTCATCATTTTAAATGAACAGTTTTGGTTGATGGAGAGAAAATGCTCTTGAATAAGTTGAATCCCTTGAGCAGCAGGAGGCGCTCTCACATATAGTATCACATCCTCTGCACACAGTCGATCTGCGTATTGAATGAATAACTTCATTAACAGGCCTGATCTCAGAGCTGTCTTGTCATTCCTTCCATCTCGTCCTCTTGATCGTGTTTAGAAGTGTTTTTCTTTTTCCCATTTGGTTTTGAGGATCTTTATGTAAAACGATGGAAACAAACGTCTCACTTTTCTCCAGGTCAAGGCTCCTACAGTTAAATATGTAGCTTTGAAATTTGAGTTCAATACTGTTCGCTTTGTTTTTGTTCAGTGACACACCAAATAAAGGCTAATATTAGTTCCCTTGGCAACCCATTGTTTACTGACCAGCAGTTTGCATTGGAGAGCTTCTGCAGAGGTGGACAAGTCACGTTTGAGACTTTTAAAGTCTCCTTACTCCCTTTTTAGTTTGAACTAAAGTGTTAACCATGATAAACAAGACAATGTAATCCCTCATTCGTGAGGTGGTAAGGTTTCAAAGGTCCAGACCTGGTGTAGACCTGGTTCAGACCTGTACTCTCTGGGTTCTCCTCAGGTTCCCGTCCTTCTCATCCACTGCCTCCTCAGACCTGGTTCTTCAGTTTCTCGTGGCCTTCGTGGTTCTTCTGTCGACGGTGAAACTTTGGCATCTCCTCAG
The DNA here is from genome assembly GCA_015082035.1 of Chaenogobius annularis. Taxonomy (NCBI): domain Eukaryota; kingdom Metazoa; phylum Chordata; class Actinopteri; order Gobiiformes; family Gobiidae; genus Chaenogobius; species Chaenogobius annularis. The sequence continues at coordinate 5,359 of BJKM01001415.1, read as the reverse complement.
ACTCAACCCCAATATGAAGCTGATCTCGTCTGCTCTGAGTCGCGCCTCTGGGGACATAACGGGCTTCCTCCTGGTCATCGGGCTCATGCTGATCGCCTATGCCACCACCGTGAGTTTGAGGCGTGGTTTAGACCTGGTTTAGAGCGAATTTGTTTGCTTTTCTATCAAAAATATGTGAATAACATTTCCTGTCCTCAAATAGTACAAGCTTCACAAACTTTTAGTTATTTATTCAAGAACCTTAATTTAACCAGTTATGAACCCTTTGAGATCGAAGGGTCTGTGTCCAAAACCCCAAATTCAGGCCATTTCTTGCAATCTCATCTCCGTCTGAAAGGAGTTCCCAGCTGCAGGAGCAGCATTGGAGGCTTTCCCCCGTCAGTCCTCACACGAGGGCACAGAAGGAAGGTGCAAAGCCACATTTAACTTTAAACACTAAAAACATCCAACGTGTGAAGCTCCTGCACCGAAGACCATCCAGCCTCAGGCACAGAGTGTGAGCCTCCACGAGCCGTGTGGCTCTCAGTGGTGAGCAGATCAAACCATTTCAGACATTGCATTTCTGTGTAGAGCATTGCCATAATCAGAGGCATCAAAGTGGCCATTACAAGGCGTTTGCTTCAACCTCCTGGAGGATGAGGACACTCACGTGGTGTTCGAGCACAAGCCCCCCTGGAGACGCTCACGGTTGTCTGAGCACCAGGCGCCCCTGGAGACGCCTCCCGTGATAGATACTGGCTACAAAAGCAGCCCTGTAGAGAACGCTCATACGATGAGTGTCTGAGCACAGCTCCCCTGTGAGGACTGCGATCTACCGTGTGTCTGAGCCACTACCGCGAACCGCACCCCTGGGTCCTTGAAGTTGCGAGGACCCCGTCGTGTCTAGCACTCAGTGCCCCACTCGTTGAAAGGTATTTGGCAAGACGCTGAGGAGAGGCTGTTTTCCTCTGACGTTTCGGACCGTAGACGTTCTAAACTTGTGTTGTGCAGCAGCACTTCGCGCCCCTGCGAGGATACGCTCACGTGTGTACTGAGCACAGCGACCCCTGGAGAACGCTCACGGTGTCTGAGCCACAGGCCCCCTGGAGGACGCCACGCGTGTCTGAGCACAGCGCCCCCTGGAGCGCCCCCTGGAGCGCTCACGTGTGTCTGAGCACAGCGCCCCCTGGAGGACGCTCACGTGTTGGTCCTCCGAGCACCCGCGCCCCCTAGGAGCGGATACGTCTCACCGTGTGTCTGACAGCAAGCGCCCCCTGGAGGACGCTCACGTGTGTCTCGAGCACAGCGCCCCCTGGAGGACGCTCATACAAATAGGTCGTAAAAATGGATCGTGCCCGGAATCAAAGAAACAGAATTCACACCAAATAGTTTATTGAGCCCTTTTTAACTAGTTATTTGTCCCCTTCATCAAAAAACATCCGAGAGTTTTTACATGGTTCAATTATCTGTTTTTGACTGGTGCTCTCCCGAAATGTTCACGCCGTCCCCTTGTGACGAGCCCGGACGCGATCACAGGATGTCGATGCAGTCCCTGTTGTCCAGTCTGCGTACGCGTGCGACAGCTGTCCAGAATCTGATACTGAGACAATCATGGCGCCCGCCTCTGGCACTGACTGCCCCGGCTGTGTTTTGTCTGTCCAAGCACATGCGCCCTCATTCTGTGGTGGCACAGAGGACTCGTCATCGTGCTAGTAGCTGAGCCGAGCGCCCTCATGGCATGGAGGATTCCCAGCGACTCTACGTTGCAATGTTTGAGCACAATGGTCAGCTCTCCATGCCTTATTTGTATGGCCACATCTATTATTCGATGCCTGTGCTTGTGAGGGGAGGAGCACGTGCGCCCCTGTTTTCCGCAGTGATTTAAAAGTCAGCTCAGAGAATCGATGGGCTATTCATTATACCAACAGTCCCGCCCGTGGGATTAGAGGCTGCATACTGACTCACATGTAGCCTCCTGAAGTTACAGTCGCTCTCCCTGAGTATAGAGCAGACGGCTCATGATATGCTGTGTATCTGTCACTGAAGTTATCTATATCTTAGAATTCTAAGGTGTGGAATAAATAGCCGAGGTTCAAATCTCGGCGAGTTTATACCTCGTGGGTGTGTGTATTGCGATGTGAAATGATTCCTGCTGATGATGTGCCATCGACTGTCCTCTGTTTAGTATTTCTGTCCTTATACATCTATAGTGCTACATGTAATGTCTAGACTTTCGTCAAGTGCTATGGAATATACTAGCTGCTAAAAGTCACAGAATGGCGTGGGTCCTTACAAAGGACGTAAGACCGAATCCTGTCGGGACTCATCTGGCGCATCTGCCTACATAAACAACCAACTGCGCACGAGCCTCGGATTCCATATATTCATGACTTCAGACGAGCAAATGATTTTGTGAAGTGTTCCAGAGTATAAAGCTGATTACTTTATTAGTCCTGATTTAAGAGAAATTCCGATTATGTACATTTCGTACTTCAGCCCTTAACCCAGATATCTTTGCGCTATTACGAAATGAGCTGCTTTACAACCAGCCAGACTGTTTATTGCACCATCTATGAAGGAACTCTGTTTAACAACCACAGTCTTCACTAAACGTATCAACGCCTTAAATTTCACATCAGCACAGAGAACGTTACAACCATGTACGTTATATATCACCGATACGGATTACAACACAGACGCAATTATCAACAGAGTTAACGTTACCAGACATGAGTCTGTGTTTCACAAAACTATATGGAAAACGTTTACAAAACAGCCCATGGACGATTCATACAACAGAGGATGCGACAATCCGGAAGTTAAAACGTAAACAGTAGACTACGAGCTAATAGTGTGACGAGCTCAGCTAGACGCTTGTACACAGAGCCACGCTGTATAATACCAAACACTATACAGCTTTTTACAACGATACTCTATGTGTACATCATTAGCCCTACCGTTTCAAGTGACAGACAGCTGTACGTGCCCTTCGGCCGGTCCTATGAATCACTACAAACTGAACGAGACTGCATTTACATAAGTACTCCACCAGAAAACGTTCCTAACAAACAAGCAGACGCTTACACCCAGAGACAGGTGTGTGCCTCCACCCAATGCTTATTTGCATGAAAGAGATGCCAATCCTAACACAACCACACACTAGGCCGACGACATAAATATACAAACATAACACAGAACGTATAATTTACACCCGTATGCTACGCTAAATACAACAGAAGCAACTGTTCTCCTGTAACAACAGACGATCTTTAGTAACAACAACAGACGTTTCTTATACAACAGAGCACCCCGCAAAAAGGTCTTTTTACCCACAGAATATCGCCTTCTTACAAGAGCGAGATGATCGCTTTTATACTCCCAACAGAGGACGTTTTAACATACACAGATATAGTTGATACGGCTTTATCAAACAAGAGACCGTTATATAACAACAACAAGATATTCACATTCATACTATAGAACAGTTTTACGTACCACAGACGCTTCATCTAACACAGCGATATAGCAAGCACAAGACGTTAGCGTTCCAGATTTATTGATTGTTTAAAATGCCCAGATTTTGTGGTTGTGGGCAGTGATGCCTTTTTCCAAGTTTGGTAGATTTTAGGTTTTTATATCACAGCCACGTGTGTCAGTTCTTTCCATCATACAAAAACCAAATACATTAAAACGAATACCAAGACGACTAGCCTTCCCCATGCCTCCTATCCCTGAACCACACAGTGACATCACCAAGACCATAAGAGCGTGTCATTTCACAACCAGGAGATCTGGCTTGGCAATTACTGCAGCCACAGCAACCAGATAGGTTGCGCATTCTTATCTCCTCAACACATTACCGTATGATTACAGGCCTTGCAGACGCCAACATTCAGCTGAAACTACGAACACTGAGCACCCTAGCTGAGCAACGCTCAAATTATACAAGTGACTCACAATACTTAACAAGGTGGCGTCCGATGAGTGACACCTTAGCAACGAACAACAGAGAAATAAAAACGACTTTACAACACAGAACTCATTTACCTCTTACAAACCTACATAGTATTTTGTCCTGTGACTCAGCGCAAATCACAAATTAGCTTTCAATTTAATATTTAGTTTGTCACAATATTGCTCTACGATACATATCATCATATGCAAAAGTCAGCCATAAAACCCGCTACACTTAGACAGTTCGCGCTGGTCCTGGTGCGATACAATAACAACTATCAGTTTTGAGCGTTCTTTACATACACAGTTTTTTTTGCACACATTACGTCTTTGTCAATATTTTACAAAATGCACGAGTGGACGCTTATTAAACTTAGCGAGATACAATGTTATTCTTTTATACTTCCTTGTGTTCCAAATAGTGTCCGGACCTTATGCTGGAAGTTCCCAAAGCACACACAATTAGTCCCAATAACCGCTGGGTTATCATGCAGTCCCACTTAATGCATTGTTCTTTGCAACATCGCACCACAGATCCAGCCCAGGGACGCTTCACGACACTAACATAGCCTCATAATCATTGACGGCAATGGCCCTTCACAACACAGACGCAGCGAATTGCACAACGCCACACTCTAAGTTACACCTAGCTCCAGCGTTTAAAAGCAACGACCAACGCAACGTTCAGCTCCTTCTTACTAGACGTTTTATTTACCAAAACAGACGCTTCCACAACACGTGTCGACATACGACAGATATGAGAAGGAGCACATCTGTATACTGTCCACTAATTCTATAAATACTCGTCTCTAGTGTTATAGTTTCAGCCTTTCTAGTAACATTATTTGTCCATATGACTTGTTTTTTATTTTTCCTGCCTCCTTTCCTATCTGATAAGGTCTTTGCTTTATTTTAAGACGTATAACAGAAAAGTCTCTGTGAGGAGAAAGGTTCTAGTACATAATAAGTTTATCCCTGGCTATGCTTTAACCTGCTCCAGCTAAGGTTCAGTGCTACCAAAGGCTCGTTTCATACCCTTGCACCTGATGGTGCGAGCCCACTGGATGCAGAACACAGGCTTCCGATTCCCAGGACAACAGAGAGACTGATTAATTACAACCCAGCGGTTTTCTTTTTATGTTTCCTGTGGACGGACCCCAGGTGCATGGGAATATTGCCCTCGTGTGGTACAGAAAGTAATCAATCAACAAAATAAGAAAAAAATAATGTTCTTTTAGAGGATCAAATGTGTCTCCTCTACCGTATCTAACCATCCATGAGTGAGTCTGAGCGAGGGTGCTTGTTTCTATGGCGCAGTGTGATACCATTCGTGCCGTGTGTGCATCCCTGCCCTGGTGACTAGGGGTTGGATGTCCCCTAAAGCGTGTTTTGTGCTCATCTACATTAGGGAGCTGTCTATACCAGC
>BJKM01001414.1:40000-56419 GCA_015082035.1 Chaenogobius annularis | reverse complement strand
CTCCTCCCTCCCCCTCTCACCTCCTCCCCTCTCCTCCCCTCTCACCTCCTCCCCCTCCTCTCCCCTCCTCCTCCTCCTCTCCTCTCCTCCTCTCACCTCCTTCTCCTCTCACCTCCTCCCCTCTCCTCCCTCCTCCCCTCTCACCTCCTCTCCCTCTCCTCCCTCTCACCCCTCCCTTCTCCTCCTCCCCTCCTCACTTCCCTCTCTCCTCTCACCCTCTCCTCCTCTCCCTCTCTCCCTCCTCCCCTCTCCCTCCTCTCACCTCCTCTCCTCTCCTCCTCCTCCCTCTCCTCCCCTCTCCCTCCTCTCACCTTCCCCCTCTCCCTCCTCCCCTCCTCCTCCCTCCTCCTCTCTCTCTCCTCCCTCCTCCTCCTCTCTCCTCCTCTCTCCTCCTCCTCCTCCTCTCCCTCTCCCTCCTCCCTCCCCTCCCTCTCCCTCCCCTCTCCTCCTCCTCTCACCTCCTCCCTCCCCTCCCCTCCTCCCTCTCCCTCCCCCTCTCCTCACCTCCTCCCCTCTCCCCTCCTCTCACCTCCTCCCCTCTCCTCCTCCTCTCTCCTCCTCTCCCTCCCTCCCCTCCCTCTCTCCCTCCTCTCACCTCCTCCCCCTCCTCCTCTCCCCTCACCTCCTCTCTCCTCTCCTCCCTCTCCTCCCCTCTCCCTCCTCCTCTCGCCTCCTCCTCCTCTCCTCCCCTCCCCTCCTCTCTCCTCTCTCCTCACCTCCTCCCCTCTCACCTCCTCCCCTCTCACCTCCTCCCTCTCTCCTCCTCCTCCTCTCTCACTCCTCCCCTCCCCTCCCCTCCTCCCCTCTCCTCTCCTCTCCTCCCCTCTCCCGTCCTCTCACCTCTTGTTTCTTCTCTTTCAGGACTTTGCCCAGAGCCTGGTCCACAGAGTCTCGTCTCTGTCCGACTCGGTCCCCATGAGGTCTCTGTCTTTTGTCCTGGAGTCCTGCCGAGTCTTGGTCCAGTCCCGGAAAGTCCTGGCCTACAGCTGCGTCTACAGCTACTACACCCAGAGCCAGAGTCCGGTCCAGAGCCAGAGCCAGGTCCAGAGCCAGGTCCAGAGCCAGGTCCAGAGCCAGGTCCAGAGCCAGGTCCAGAGCCAGAGAGCCAGGTCCAGAGCCAGGACCCGAGCCAGGAGCAGCTGGACCTCCTGGAACAGCAGACCGAAGCTCTTGAGACGCACACCACAGCCCTGCAGGTGCTCCTGGGTAAGTTCTGCTTTAGACCGGCTTTAGTCCTGGCCTAGTCCTAGTTTAGTGCTGACGCACACTGACGCTGTGTTTCCAGAGGAGGCGCTGTTGCAGAGTTCGGATCTCGTCTCCAGTCTGCGTCTGATCAACCCAAACCAGATCTGCACCGGACTAGAACTAGTCCAGAGAGTCCAGGAGCGACTGAGGGCCATCCTGCACCACTCCACCCAGGTCTGAACTAGGATCTGGACCAGGATCTGGACCAGGATCTGGACCAGGATCTGGACCCATTTACTGACCCAGTCTGAGGGACAAACCAAAACATTAAACTGAATTGTAATAGTAAATGTAAATATAGCTGCAAGCGGCAATATCGGCCCTCGCCACGCCACCGCCACCCGCAACGAAAAGAGGGGGCGCTAACGCACCCCAATTTTATTACACCTACTGCCGAATCTGTGGCGCCGTCCCCCCTTTGCTGTACAAATAGGGGCTTTATTGTGTACTGAAAGTGTCAATATTTTGTGAAAAGTTTGCGGCTGCACAATAAAAGATTTGATAACTTTTGATGTTCCACTCCTGAAGGTGAGTCTAACGCCCCCTGGAGGAGTTCATAAAAGTACAACATTTGGAAAAACTCCTGAGTCATGCTTAGCAAACTTTGATCCAACATGGCCGACATTCGGTTGGGCGGCGACGGCGTTGCCGTAGTAGTAAATATGTTAATTATATATATATATAATGTCATCATTCTACGATCACATTTTTTTGGGCCATTTCCTGTCTCAATGCATTTTTCAACATTTGGGGCGCGCTCACGTGCCAATTTTTTAATTCTAGAAAAGGACAAAGCCAAAATGTCGAGAGGCACGATTTTTAGAGTGCAAATTTTCCTGACTTTTCGTCAATGTTCACAAGGTGAAAAATAGGGGGGTTCCTTACGTCATGGGGCGGGTCCCTGGTCACTGACGGGCAATTTTGAGTGGGCTCCGCCCACTTTGAGTTATTGGCCCTCGATACAGTAATAGTACATGCTCATATGTACGGAACGTGCTACTTTACAGCGGGATGACGGCCGCGAAGCGCTCGTTTAGTGCGCACTTTTTGCACTTTGCCCGTTTACGATGATAATATTACATTTTCTTACTACTAATTTGTATGCACGGGACATGCATGAGTGGAGGAGTGCGTTAGTGTTTGATAACAGTAATAATAACAGTATTAATAACAGTAATAATAGTCATTATAATAGTTTAGCCTTTAGTCGTCTGAGACTTTGGAAACAAAAAGTTTTCCAAGAACAACTGAACAAACGAGACCTGAGTTAAGATAAAAGCGGAGGGACCCCCTGAGGGACCCCCTGAGGGACCCCTGAGGACCCCCTGAGGGACCCCCTGAGGGAGCATTTTAAACGCTGCAGAGTAAAGGAGCAGAAACAGTGTGAGGCAGTAACGTGTTAAAGGAGCGCTCGGTAAAAAATGTTCAAAGGGCCCGTGTCGCCGACGCCCGTGTCGCCGACGCCCGTGTCGCCGACGCCCGTGTCGCCGACGCCCGTGTCGCCGACGCCCGTGTCGTCGCCGACGCCCGTGTCGCCGACGCCGTGTACGCCGACGCCCGCGCGGCGTGTTCAACACGTTTGTTCACATTAGTTTTGGAAGAACATGATCGTTAAAGAGTCAACATGGCTGGATGTTCTCTACAGGTTACCATGGCGATGACCTCTCTACACTTTATAAAATGCTGTGATCAGACGCAGACAGTACACAGCGTCTCATTTTGACCCTCAGAGCTGCTTTTATTTTATATATATATATATTTATATTATAACATCTGAGGATCTCTGCACTTTAAAACGAGTCTTAATCATGTGATCTGTTGTCGCCCAATAGGATTTCAGACTTGGCTGTGATTCTAAGAGCCAATCAGAGGCCCCCGAAGCGTCTGAAGCGACCAATAAGAGCGAAGCCAACAAAGAGTAAGACTTCTTCTCCTTTCTGGAATGTGGCTGAACGTGACGTCAGAGAGAAAGGTTCCGTGTTCATGCTTTAGACCAGGGGTCACCAACGCTGTGCCCGCAGGCGCACATGCGCCCTAGGCAACCCTAGATGGCGCCCGCGAGGCATGCACCAGAAATAGCACTACTCCATATTTCAACATATACATATATAGAGCTGCAACGATTACTCGAGTAAATCGAATAATTCCATTACAAAAAAAGCTCCGATTATTATTTTATTACCTCGATGATTCGTTTAATTTACATATTTAATCAAAAACAGGTGAATCTCTGTGGCGCGCGGAGCGACTTGTGGCGCTTTAGTTTGACACGGCGCTTGTTCCGCTCGGACGAAGGTGCGACAGGAAGTGAGCGGCGCGTTTGAAACTCACGAGTGCGACTCCATATAAAGCTCTTCTCATCATCCTGAGCTGCAACTCGAAACACCGCATCTTGCTCCGCCCACCCAGCCCCCGCACCTTTGACACGCCCCCGCGGACCCCCGCGCTTCCCCCACTCAACAACTCTGCTTCCCAGTCACAGTCGTACTTTTAAAACAGCCAATGCACCATGGAAAACAGCACGAGGACCGCGGTTATGTTAGAATAATGTGTTGTGAAACAGAACGTCCGAGAGGCGGAGCCAAAGTGACCGGCACACGAGCCACAACACCAGGACCACCGCGCCCACCCAACATAACGTTTAACAAATGTCTTATTTTAGGTGATGTGACAGAGCGACTGTTAACTGTTTACATCTCTATGACCAAGTTAATTAAGTCCTTTATATATATATTCTTTCTATACAAACAGAACAGTTTGGACTGAAGTGAAATGTTGCTGTTTTGGGGACAAATATTCATATGAAATTAAGAATAAAATTGTGTCATTTTAAGCAGAAATTCCTTATTTTGTATTTGTTTATTACTCTGAGCTATAACGTTTATCTAAAAACATGATTTAATATGTGTTTAATTGTTTACTGAATGTACAAAAACTTCAACCGATTAATCGAAGAAAAGAATCGATAGATTACTCGATTACTAAAATAATCTATGGCTGCAGCTCTAAAATATATAATATATAGATATATATATATATATATATATATATATATATATAATATATCAGAAAGCATGTATTACCTTTAGGTGAAAGAGTGTCGTTTCCTTGACTTAAACACATTTGAAGTGATGATTTGCAGTACAAAAAACAGCAGGTGTTTCAAATAAACATAAATAAGTATTTCATGTTTAAACATGTTTTTCTGATTATTATTATTGCTGATGCTGTAAATTACTGGTAATTGTGGATAATTATTATTGATGTGTGATCAGTCATTGTACAGTGTTTTAATAACTACTACTATATTTAAATATCATTATTATAACGTTAGTTATACGTGCAGTTTTGTTATTTAGGAAGTTTGTGGCAAACGGGTTCTGTGCCCTCCATACTAGTCGGGGCCCATGAATGTGGCCCTCAGCCTCAAAAAGGTTGGTGACCCCTGGTATAGACAGACTAAGAAAGGTTCCGTGTTCATGCTTTAGCAGAAGGCTTCAGGAGCCTGGACTGTAGATTTCACACGTTTGAGCTCAAACTCTCAGATCTCTTTAACCAAACTTTAAAGGCAATTGACCAAAAACCACTTCGTTATCGCCATAGAGACAGCCTTAGCGACAGCCTTAGCAACAGCCATAGCCTGATGTTATTCTCAAATGGAAGAACATGTCAATGAAATGAAATTGTTCACCTGCTGCAGATGAAAGTGCAGGAGCTCATGTGTTCACCTGCTGCAGATGAAAGTGCAGGAGCTCATGTGTTCACCTGCTGCAGATGAAAGTGCAGGAGCCCATGTGTTCACCTGCTGCAGATGAAAGTGCAGGAGCTCATGTGTTCACCTGCTGCAGATGAAAGTGCAGGAGCTCATGTGTTCACCTGCTGCAGATGAAAGTGCAGGAGCCATGTGTTCACCTGCTGCAGATGAAAGTGCAGGAGCTCATGTGTTCACCTGCTGCAGATGAAAGTGCAGCATGAAAGTGCAGGAGCTCATGTGTTCACCCTGCTTCAGATGAAAGTGCAGGAGCTCATGTGTTCACCTGCTGCAGATGAAAAGTGCAGGAGCTCATGTGTCACCTGCCTGCAGAGTGAAAGAGTCAGGAGCTCATGTGTGTCACCTGCTGCAGATGAAAGTGCAGGAGCTCATGTGTCACCTGCTGCAGATGAAAGTGCAGGAGCTCATGTGTCACCTGCGCAGATGGAACTGCAGGAGCTCATGTGTTCACCTGCTGCAGATGAAAGTGCAGGAGCTCATGTGTTCACCTGCTGCAGATGAAAGTGCAGGAGCTCATGTGTTCACCTGCCTGCAGATGAAAGTGCAGGAGCTCATGTGTTCACCTGCTGCAGAGAAAGTGCAAAGTGCACCAGGAGTGCAGGAGCTCATGTGTTCACCTGCTGCAGATGAAAGTGCAGGAGCTCATGTGTTCACCTGTGCAGATGAAAGTGCAGGAGCTGTGTTCACCTGCTGCAGATGAAAGTGCAGGAGCTCATGTGTTCACCTGCTGCAGATGAAAGTGCAGGAGCTCATGTGTTCACCTGCAGATGAAAGTGCAGGAGCTCATGTGTTCACCTGCTGCAGATGAAAGTGCAGGAGCTCATGTGTTCACCTGCTGCAGATGAAAGTGCAGGAGCTCATGTGTTCACCTGCTGCAGATGAAAGTGCAGAGCTCATGTGTTCACCTGCTGCAGATGAAAGTGCAGGAGCTCATGTGTTCACCTGCTGATGCAGATGAACCTGCTGCAGTGAAAGTGCAGGAGCTCATGTTCAACTGTGCAAAGTGCACTCGGCAGATGAAAGTGCAGAGCTCATGTGTTCACCTGCTGCAGATGAAAGTGCAGGAGCTCCATGTGGTGCACATCATCTCCTGAACATGAATGATTTTGTACATGGTCCTGACAAATGAAGACTAAACTAAAGTTCGGCGCGAGTGGCGCACGCTGCACTTGTGCGTCGCATAAATCAGGTTGCCAGATTGGGGGCCCTTGTAACGCCTCGGGCCCTAAGCGGCTCTGGAGTTGCAGTTCCTTCATCACTATAGAAAGAGCATGGACCAATGAAGACCAGAAGAGCGTCGTGGAGGTTGCAGAAGTTAAAGATGTTCCATCTGAAATTCATCGACAACGAGCAAAGTTTCACCACGAAGAATGAGACACTTCAGGAGACGTCCAGCAGAGGCAGACGCGCTCCTCAGAGAACTGAACAGCAACAAGAGATGGATCCATCAGCGTGTGACTTTATGTCATGGTCACAGAAGAAGACATGTGGCATCTGACTGTGTTACATGTCAGAAGCATTTCTGAGCTCAGGTTGGCATGGTAACGAGCATGAGAACATTATTCCACCTAATTATCTGTGGAATGGGACAGAGAAGGTCATCGTGTTTTTACAGATGAAGAGTGGAAAGTGTGTGTTCATCGTCCAGGTCAAAGGGCTTATTAGGGAAATGCAACTGCTGGAGAAACAGCGCCACCAGGAGGCGAACTCCTCTCAAGTGTTCTGGGACTGTCCTGTCACTCACAAACATGTGACTGAAGTTCACACCGCTCTGCAGACTGTTTTTGACATTACCCTCTGAACTTGGGCCTCAGAACTCCTGCCATGGACACAAGACATGGATACCTTTGGAATTTACCTTTGGAGCAGAAAAAAAGGCCTTCACAAAGAAATGGACGACACAAACATCACCAACGACCAAGCACTGGACTGAGAGAGGGGCAGACATCAGGCGAATGGAGGAATGACAATGTTCTGAATAAACTTTGATTTTCATTCCAAAGTTTGGTTTCTCTGGATGTTTGCTTGATGTTTGTTTGTATATTCATCTTCACACCCTGGTCATGTTCTCTGAGGGGGAGGGGCAGCTACTGCAAAGGATTGTGGGACTTGTAGTTCTTGTGCTCGATGGATCCTGCCCTGAAGCCCCTCGGCCCGTAGCCCCTCGGCCCCCTGCCCTAAAGCTTCTCTAAGCGCCCCTTCCTGCGCGCGGACACAAACAGGAGACCCCCGCTCCAACAGAACCGGTTCATCTTGTCCAAACATTCAGGATTGAGATCAATACACCAAAGAATGTGATGGTCACATGACCTCCACCGATACATCAAACAAAGACACACAAGAAGTGGAAACAGACACGCCCACCTCAACATTAGGCGTGTCCCAAAGGTCTGAGAGGAACTGGGACTGCAGTTAGTACACTCAAAGTCTCTGGTCTGGGCCGTATCTTGGACCCAAAGTGGCCCCTGAGAGGTTCTAGGTCCCAAAGCGGTCTGGCTCTTGGGCTCCAGGTGGACTTTAGCTCAGGGGGAGGAGCTCCACAGCACAGCCAGATGATTGGCTCAGAGAGAACGCAGGACTTCAGCCAAAAGCAGAGAAAACACAAAAGACTCATGTGTCTCCAAACTCTGACTTGATCTCGAGCTAAAGCGCCGTGTTTCCACTCATGCTAACTTATATGTGGAGCCTTAGCAACACAAAGCTAGCAAAGCACGTTAGCAAAGCACGTTAGCAAAAGCGGTATCCTGTGTGTGGCGTTGTCAAGAGCCCAAATGTGACGTTTCCAGGTCAGAATGCGTCGACTGACATGATTCCATAAAGAGAGGTTCAAACGCGGCGTCGAGGCTTTGCACACAAGGCAAAGACATGAGGCAAAACTATTCCTGTGCACGCTCGCTTTAGCCACGCCCCTCACACACACGTGACTAAAGGTCTTTGTGTGTGACGCGCCCCAGAGTCAGAGCTTTGACTGTGGATGTGTTTCTTGTTGTTGCAGGTCCAAGTCGGACTCAGACTCGGATCAGGACCCAGATCAGAACCGGGATCCAGAGGAAGACTATGACGATTACGATGAGTATGATGAAGACGACGAGTACGTCCCGGACTACGACTACGACGAGGAAGATCTGGACGAAGAATATTACTCCGACTACGACCAGGACTACAGCCCCTACGACTGAACCCGGTCTAAACCAGGACTGAACCAGGACTGAACCAGGACTGAACCAGGACTGAACCCGGTGAACTGAACCAGGACTGAACCAGGACTGAACCAGGACTGAACCCGGTCTAAACCAGGACTGAACCCGGTCTAAACCAGGACTGAACCAGGACTGAACCAGGACTGAACCAGGACTGAACCAGGACTGAACCAGGACTAAATGACTTGACTGTTTCTGTTATAAAATTGTCGGATGCGTTTGTTCGGCCGAAGAACTTTAGTTTTGAAATATTTTCTGTAAAAATGTTGAATGTTTGATTAAAAATGGAGCAAAAACTGTGTCTGAATAAAAAGACTTGAATCAAAAGAGTTTTTAAAGAGTTTGTTTTGAACCAAATGAAAGTCTTTTCGCCCTGTGGCGGGCAAAAGGGCGGCCCACAGGGCGGGCCTCAGGGCGGGCCTCAGGGCGGGAACAGTACTAGTTGGACCAGTACTAGTTGGACCAGTACTAGTTGGAACAGTACTAGTTGGAACAGTACTAGTTGGAAAAGTACTAGTTGGAACAGTACTAGTTGGACCGGTACTAGTTGGACCGGTACTAGTTTGAACGGTACTAGTTTGAACGGTACTAGTTGGAACAGTTTAGTTTGACCAGTACTAGTTTGAAACAGGTTTTTAGATTGACAGCAGGTTGGGTTATTATATTCATAAGTTAATGGTGGGGTGGAGATTATGAAACATTCTAAGTTTGGAACGGGTATGCATCTAGGAGAGGAAGGTGTTGATACAGGTACTAAGTTTGACAGTATCTAGTTGGAACAGTTTTAGTTTGACAGTACTAGTTTAGGAACAGTATAGTTGGAACAGTACTAGTTGGAACAAGTACTAGTTTGAACAGTACTAGTTGGACCAGTACTAGTTGGACCAGTTTAGTTTGACCAGTACTAATTTGAAGAGTTTAGTTGGACCAGTAATAGTTTGACCAGTACTAGTTGTACCGGTACTAGTTGGACCGGTACTAGTTTGACCAGTACTAGTTGGACCAGTACTAGTTTGACCAGTACTAGTTTGAACAGTTTAGTTGGACCAGTAATAGTTTGACCAGTACTAGTTGGACCGGTACTAGTTGGACCGGTACTAGTTTGAACAGTACTAGTTTGACCAGTACTAGTTTGACCAGTTCTAGTTTGAACATTACTAGTTTGGACCAGTACTAGTTTGGACCAGTACTAGTTGGACCAGTACTAGTTTGAACAGTTACTAGTAACAGTTGGACCAGTACTAGTTTGAACAGTTTAGTTTGACAGTAGTTTGAACTAGTTTGAACAGTACTAGTTTGGACCAGTACTAGTTGGACCAGTACTAGTTGGACCAGTACTAGGAACAGTTTAGTTTGACCAGTACTAGTTTGAAGAGTTTAGTTGGACCAGTAATAGTTTGACCAGTACTAGTTTGACCAGTACCAGTTGGACCAGTACTAGTTTGACCAGTACTAGTTTGAACAGTTTTAGTTGGACCAGTAATAGTTTGAACAGTACTAGTTGAACAGTTTAGTTGGACCAGTACTAGTTGGACCAGTACTAGTTTGAACAGTACTAGTTGGAACAGTACTAGTTTGACCAGTACTAGTTACTAGTTCGAACAGTTTAGTTTAACCAGTACTAGTTTGAACAGTTTAGTTGGACCAGTACTAGTTTGAAAAGTACTAGTTTGAACAGTACTAGTTGGAACAGTACTAGTTGAACAGTTTAGTTTGACCAGTACTAGTTAGAACAGTACTAGTTGGAACAGTACTAGTTTGAACAGTACTAGTTTGAACAGTACTAGTTGGACCAGTAGTAGTTGGAACAGTTTAGTTTGACCAGTACTAGTTTGAACAGTTTAGTTGGACCAGTAATAGTTTGACCAGTACTATTGGACCGGTACTAAGTTGGACCGGTACTAGTTTGACCAGTACTAGTTGGACCGGTACTAGTTTGAACAGTTCTAGTTTGAACATTACTAGTTTTGAACAGTACTAGTTTGGACCAGTACTAGTTGGACCAGTACTAGTTGACCCTAGTTGGACCGGTACTAGTTTGAACAGTACTAGTTTGAACAGTCCTAGTTTGAACATTACTAGTTTTGAACAGTACTAATTTGAACAGTACTAGGTGGACCAGTACTAGTTTGAACAGTACTAGTTTGGACCAGTACTAGTTTGAAACAGATGAGTTTGACCGTACTAGTTTGACCAGTACTAGTTTGACCAGTACTAGTTCGAACAGTTTAGTTTGACTAGTACTAGTTTGAACAGTTTAGTTGGACCAGTACTAGTTTGAACAGTACTAGTTGGACCAGTACTAGTTGAACAGTACTAGTTTGACCAGTACTAGTTCGAACAGTTTAGTTTGACCAGTACTAGTTTGAACAGTTAGTTGGACCAGTTTGAACAGTACCAGTACAGTACTAGTTGACAGTACTAGTTTGAACAGTACTAGTTTGAACTAGTACTAGTTGAACAGTACTAGTTGGACCAGTACTAGTTGGACCAGTACTAGTTGGACCAGTACTAGTTTGAACAGTACTAGTTTGAGTTGAACAGTACTAGTTGGACCAGTACTAGTTTGAACAGTACTAGTTGGACCAGTTGGACAGTAGTAGTTGAACAGTACTAGTTGGAACAGTACTTGGAAACGTACTAGTTGGACCAGTACTAGTTGAACAGTACTAGTTGGAACAGACTAGTTGGACCAGTACTAGTTGGAACACATGACTTTCATGTAAATACTTTCTTTCGGACTCAATTTCATTGACGATGTTTTTTGGATTCTTCTGGATTTTACAATCGGTTTGTTTGAAAAACGCTCCTAAAAGTATATTTCAACTTGGATTATTTCAAAGTAAAAGGCACAAATTAGGCAAACAGGGTCCTGGGGGACGGGCCAGACAAAGATCGGTTCACAAGCCCCCTATGATGGAAAAAAAAAAGGTCAAGGCCAGTTACGGGGCCCGGCCGGGTGCAACCCAAACGAGTGACATGGGGCCGTCCTCCCGTAAGGGGCCGGTGCAGACGGATCTGGGCGGCAGTCGACGGCAGGGGCCTCGACGACCGGATCCCCGGACGCAGAGACTAACTCTGGGGACATGGAACGTCCCCTCGCTGGGGGGGAAAGAGCCTGAGCTTGTGCGGGAGGTTGAACGGTTCTGACTAGATATAGTCGCCTCACCTCCACGCACAGTTTGGGCACTGGAAACCCATCCTCTTGAGAGGGGCTGGATGCTCCACTTCTCTGGTTTTGCCTGCGGGGGGAGGCGGCGGGCTGGGTGGGCTTGCTTATTGCTCCACAGCTCAGCCGCCATGTGTTGGAGTTTACCCCAGTGAACGAGAGGGTCGCATCCCTACGCCTTCGGGTTGGGGACAGGTCTCTCACTGTGGTGTCGGCCCATAGTCCCTGGGGAGGGTACTGGACAGTGCCACGACCGGGGACTCCGTTGTTCTACTTGGGGGACTTCAACGCCCACGTGGGCAACGACAGTGACACCTGGAGAGGGTGATTGGGAAGAACGGCCCCCCGATCTGAACCCGAGCGGTGTTCAGTTATTGGACTTCTGTGCTAGTCACGGACTGTCCATAACGAACACCATGTTCAAGCACAAGGGGGTCCACCAGTGCACGTGGCACCAGGACACCCTAGGCCGGAGGTCAATGATCGACTTTGTTGTCGTGTCATCTGACCTCCGGCCGCGTGTCTTGGACACTCGGGTAAAGAGAGGGGCGGAGCTGTCAACCGATCACCACCTGGTGGTGAGTTGGATCCGCGGGCGGCGGAGGAAGCCGGACAGACTTGGCGGCCCAAGCGTATAGTGAGGGTCTGTTGGGAACGTCTTGTGGAGCCCACTGTCAGCAGGGTCTTCAATTCACACCTCCAGGAGCGCTTCTCCCAGATCTTGGGGGAGGCTGGGACATTGAGTCCGAGTGGACCATGTTCTCGACCTCCATTGTCAATGCGGCTGCTCGGAGCTGTGGTCGCAAGGTCTCAGGTGCCTGTCGCGCGGCAACCCCCGAAACCCGGTGGTGGACACCGGAAGTAAGGGATGCCGTCAGGCGGAAGAAGGAGGCCTATCAGGCCTCTTTGGCTTGTGGGACTCCTGAGGCCGTTGACGGTATCGGCGGGCCAGGTGTACCACAGCTCGTGCTGTCACAGAGGCAAAAACCCGGGGCTGGGAGGAGTTCGGGGAGGCCCTGGAGGAGGACTATCCGTCGGCCCCAAAGAAATTCTGGCAAACCGTCCGGCGCCTCAGGAGGGGGAAGCAGTGTTCCACCAACACCGTTTACGGTGCGGGTGGAGACTACCCTAACCTTCGACTGGGGATGTCGTCGGTCGGTGGAAGGAGTACTTTGAGGACCTCCTAAATCCCACTGTCACGTCTTCCGAAGAGGAAGTAGAGACTGAGGACTCGAAGGCGACTCGTCCATCACCCAAGCCGAAGTCACTGAGGTCGTTGGCAAACTCCTCGGTGGCGGGCTCCGGGGGTGGATGAGATACGCCCTGAGTACCTAAAGTCTCTGGATGTTTGCAGGACTGTCTTGGTTGACACGCCTCTGCAACATCGCGTGGCGGTCGGGGACGGTGCCTCTGGACTGGCAGACCGGGGTGGTGGGTCCCTCTGTTCAAGAAGGGGGACCGGAGGGTGTGCTCCAACTATAGAGGGGATCACACTCCTCAGCCTCCCTGGTAAGGTCTATTCCAGGTTACTGGAGAGGAGAATCCAACCGATAGTCGAACCTCGGATTCAGGAGGAGCAGAGTGGTTTTGGTCCTGGTCGTGGAAACACTGGACCACCTCTAGACCCTCCATCGGGGGCTCGAGGGTTCATGGGAGTTTTGCCACAGTCACATGTGCTTTGTGGATCTGGAGAAGGCTTTCGACCGTGTCCCTCAGGGTGCCCTTTGGGGGTGCTGCAGGAGTACGGGGTCCGGGGCCCTTTGCTCAGGGCTGTCCTGTCCCTGTATGACCAGAGGGGGAGCTGTGTTCATTGCCGGCAGTAAGTCAGACCTGTTCTCGGTGCGTGTGGTACTCCTCAGGGCTGCCCTTTGTCACCGCTTCATTTGTTTTTTATGGACAGAATTTCTAGGCGCAGTCAGGGGTCGGAGGGGGTCCGGTTTGGAGAGCACAGGATCTCATCTCTGCTGTGTTGAGATGATGTTGTCCTGATGGCTCCATCAAACCTGGACCTGCAACATGCACTGGGACGGTTTGAGCCGAGTGTGAAGCAGCTGGATGAGAATCAGCACCTCCAAATCTGAGGCCATGGTTCTCGACCGGAAAAAAGGTGGCTTGCCCTCTCCGGGTGGTGGTCCCTGCCCCAAGTGGAGGAGTTCAAGTATCTCGGGGTCTTGTTCACGAGTGAGGGAGGATGGAGCGTGAGATTGACAGTTGGATCGGTGCAGCGTCTGCAGTGATGCGGTCGCTGCATCGGACCGTTGTGGTGAAGAAGGAGCTGAGTCGAAAGACAAAGCTCTCGATTTACCGTCAATCTACGTTCCTACCCTCACCTTTGGTCATGAGCTTTGGGTAGTGACCGAAAGGACAAGATCGCGGATACAAGCGGTCGAAATGAGTTTCCTCCGCAGGGTGGCTGGGCGCTCCCTTAGATGGAACATCTCCATCATCTCACATCCACTTGGAACATCTCCATCATCTCACATCCACATGGAACATCTCCATCTCCATCTCACATCCACATGGAACATCTTCATCTCATATCCACGTGGAACATCTCCATCTCACATCCACGTGGAACATCTCCATCTCACTCAGATCCACGTGGAACATCTCCATCTCACATCCACGTGGAACATCTCCATCTCACATCCACATGGAACATCTCCATCTCACTCACATCCACATGGAACATCGCCATCTCACATCCACATGGAACGTCTTCATCTCACTCACATCCACGTGGAACATCTCCATCTCACATCACGTGGAACATCTCCATCTCAGATCCACGTGGAACATCTCCATCTCACATCCACATGGAACATCTCCATCTCACTCACATCCCACGTGGAACATCTCCATCTCACATCCACGTGGAACATCTCCATCTCACATCCACGTGGAAATCTCATCTCACATCTCACTCACATCCACGTGGAACATCTCCATCTCACTCACATCTCACATCCACGTGGAAAACATCTCCATCTCATAATCCACGTGGAACATCTCCATCTCACCACGTCCAGGGAACTCTCCATCTCACATCCACGTGGAAAATCTCCATCTCACATCCACGGGAAACATCTCCATCTCACATCCACGTGGAAACATCTCCATCTCACAGATGCCACACATCCACGTGGAACATCCCATCTCATATCCCGTGGAACATCTCCATCTCACTCANACCAGTACTAGTTTGAACAGTACTAGTTGACCAGACCAGTACTAGTTTGAACAGTACTAGTTGGACCAGTACTAGTTGGACCAGTACTAGTTTGAACAAGTACTAGTTGGTACAGTTGGACAGTACTAGTTTGAACAGTACTAGTTGGACAGTACTTAGTTGGAGTACTAGTTGGAACAGTACTAGTGGAACCATACTAGTTGGACCAGTACTAGTTGGAACACATGACTTTCATGTAAATATTTCTTTCGGACTCAATTTCATTGACGATGTTTTTTGGATTCTTCTGGATTTTACAATCGGTTGTTTTGAAAAACGCTCCTAAAAGTATATTTCAACTTGGATTATTTCAAAGTAAAAGGCACAAATTAGGCAAACAGGTCCTGGGGGACGGCCAGACAAAGATCGGTTCACAAGCCCCTATGATGGAAAAAAAAAAGGCAGTTAACCAGGCCCCACCCTGGAGCCGGGTCCACCCGCCGGGTGCAACCCAAACGAGTGACATGGGGCCGTCCTCCCGTACTGCAGAGGATCCGTAAGGGCCGGTGCGGAGGGATCTGGCGGCAGTCGACGGCAGGCCTCGACGACCGGATCCCCGGACGCAGAGACTAACTCTGGGGACATGGAACGTCCACCTCGCTGGGGGGAAAGAGCCTGAGCTTGTGCGGGAGGTTGAACGGTTCTGACTAGATATAGTCGGCCTCACCTCCACGCACAGTTTGGGCACTGGAAACCCATCCTCTTGAGAGGGGCTGGACGCTCCACTTCTCTGGTTTTGCCTGCGGGGGGAGGCGCGGCTGGGTGGGCTTGCTTATTGCTCCCAAGCTCAGCCGCCATGTGTTGGAGTTTACCCCAGTGAACGAGGAGGGTCGCATCCCTACGCCTTCGGGTTGGGGACAGGTCTCTCACTGTGGTGTCGGCCCATAGTCCCTGGAGGAGGGTACTGGACAGTGCACCGACCGGGACTCCGTTGTTCTACTGGGGGACTTCAACGCCCACGTGGGCAACGACAGTGACACCTGGAGAGGGGTGATTGGGAAGAACGGCCCCTCCGATCTGAACCCGAGCGGTGTTCAGTTATTGGACTTCTGTGCTAGTCACGGACTGTCCATAACGAACACCATGTTCAAGCACAAGGGGGTCCACCAGTGCACGTGGCACCAGGACACCCTTAGGCCGGAGGTCAATGATCGACTTTGTTGTCGTGTCATCTGACCTCCGGCCGCGTGTCTTGGACACTCGGTAAAGAGAGGGGCGGAGCTGTCAACCGATCACCACCTGGTGGTGAGTTGGATCCCGCGGCGGCGGAGGAAGCCGGACAGACTTGGCGGCCCAAGCGTATAGTGAGGGTCTGTTGGGAACGTCTTGTGGAGCCCACTGTCAGCAGGGTCTTCAATTCACACCTCCAGGAGAGCTTCTCCCAGATCTTGGGGGAGGCTGGGACATTGAGTCCGAGTGGACCATGTTCTCGACCTCCATTGTCAATGCGGCTGCTCGGAGCTGTGGTCACAAGGTCTCAGGTGCCTGTCGCGGCGGCAACCCCCAAACCCGGTGGTGGACACCGGAAGTAGGGATGCCGTCAGGCGGAAGAAGGAGGCCTATCAGGCCTCTTTGGCTTGTGGGACTCCTGAGGCCGTTGACGGGTATCGGCGGGCCAGGTGTACCACAGCTCGTGCTGTCGCAGAGGCAAAAACCCGGGGCTGGGAGGAGTTCGGGGAGGCCCTGAGGAGGACTATCCGTCGGCCCCAAAGAAATTCTGGCAAACCGTCCGGCGCCTCAGGAGGGGGAAGCAGTGTTCCACCAACACCGTTTACGGTGCGGGTGGAGACTACCCTAACCTTCG